>JAGVVM010010870.1:0-11239 GCA_019149425.1 Psidium friedrichsthalianum
ACCCTTGATGGATCTTCTGCCTACCGACGCACCGAGCAAATTTGCAGGTGAAAAGAAGCGCTGCAGCTTCCACTTTGATCAGCAAGCTCCATCTTTCCTGTCTTGTCCACGCTTGGACAAAACTGAGCTTCTAACCAACTGCGCAGTAAACCCCACGTCCCCCTCTGTTGTCCTACCTTGATCCGACCTTCACGACTCTGTTCCCTTCCACAAACATTTGAGTATGTGGGGTGTTCGATTCGATCTCCATTTGCTTAAACGTCCACGCTCTTTCTGATCGTCATTAAGTATGTAGACCGCTCTTTATATAACAAATATTGTTGTTGCTTCTTTACTGCGGCGTGGAATGGATTGATACCCCTTAATGTCGTTGTCATATCTTGTCATCATCTACCGGTATACTGTGTAAAGAAACAACAAATAAAGAGAACGCGGCGAAGTTAGCCCTAATTTTTTACCCTTGCTCCTTTAGCGATAGCATTTAACGTTTTACTTTGGTTGTTGCCCATTTCTTTTTATTTTTCTCTTTTTTTCTTTTCTTTTCTTTCTTTTTTTTGGCCTGAGGTTGTTGTCCCTTTTAACCAATGTCAATTCGTGGCTTCATTGATCTTTGCCTAGAATAAGAGGAGCAAAAACTGAACCACAAATTCATTCTACCGTGTACATAGATGGATGGGAAAAATCGTCAAAAAAGTCCTAAACTTTTTACTTTTTTGCCAATTCAATTCTAAACCTTTTAAATTCACCGTTTTAGTCTTCAACCTTTTCACCTTTTGCTACTTCGGTCCTATTGACCGAAAATCGCTAACATGAATATCGAACATCCTACGTGGTGTCGCTAGCGCTGACGTGGATAATTTTTAATATTTTTAAAATAATTTTACAATTTGTTTATTTATTAATCTTTTTTCTTCCCTTTATTTTTTTTTCTGGGTTCAGAGGTTGACGAGGATTGCTAGCCGCCACTGGCTCTCACCCAAAGGAAGAAAAAAGACTAAAAATAAATAAAAATTGAATGTTTTTATAAAATTATTTAAAAATTATTTAAAATTACACACATCGGTGCTAACGATGCCATGTAAGATGGTTGGCATCCATGTTACGATTTTCGATTAATATGACTAAATCACCAAAAGGTGAAAAGGTTTAAGACTAAATCGACAAACTTAAAGATTTATAATTAAATTAGTAAAAATACGAAAGGTTTAGAATTTTTTTGATAATTTTCCCTAAATCAGTGTATCATAACTTTGAGGCAACAATACCGTATTACAGATTTTATTAATTTTACATTGTCTAATTAAGCCACCTTCATCAACTTTCACATCCCATCAGAAGACAACATTGGATAGCATGTTGGACCATCATTTGCAACCAGCTACTAATAACGTGCTTATCATACGGACCTCAAGGATAATCCACTCGAATCCCATTCTAGATATTGTATTCGAAATCAAATCAACCTTTCTCGAGATTTGAAGGCAGAATTAACAATACAGAAGGCTCCGTCGTTAGTTTTTGCTTAAGCTGCAATATGTAGACCATGACCACCAACCGAAAACAGAAACACAGAGAGGAAACTATACAGATGACCTTTCCACAGTATATGAAGCATATGTGTCCTATTTCAGGAAAACCCTAGAAACTTTTGTTCCATCTGAATCCCATCTTCAATAATGCAGTGCACTTGTGATTTGACTTTTTTCACCTTCTCATTGACATCTCGAGGAAAAGAACAGACACAACGCGCCGCATTTGACACTAGAATGACATCAAGATGTGCAACTACAACCCTCAAGTTTTATATCAAATGGAGGAGCTAGGGTTCTTATCTTTGGAGGCTTGCACTTGATTATACTTCAGTTGTTAGCACACATCAAGCGACATTTGCACGTGTCCTGTCCTTCCAGCGCCGGTTCGTTTTCTTTTTCGGTGGAGATGTTGGGATGGGGATAGATGGATGATGACTGGGTACTCGATGGTTTCCATCTTACCGAACTATGAGCAAACAAAAATAAAACGAAACGTCTCAAGAAAAGAAGAAGAGTAATGCCAGTTTCAGCATATCTGCGATTAGTTTGTAACCCTACGTTATCCTCAACGGCAGCACACGAGCTTTACCCATTTTGCTTACCGATCTGGTTGGTGATGGGGCCTTAAAAAGTCCTTACTTTTTTTTTTTGCCAGATTGTATCTTATCATATTCTACTATACAAGTCACACTGTGTGTGCACCACCCCACTCCTTCCGAGGGGAAGGATTCGAACCCTCCACTTCCCTCTTCCCAAATGAAAAAAGTGGTCAGTTGAGCAATTTCTCCTCATCGTCCAAGTTTGGGATGCGGAATAATAGATTGACTTCTATAAGCGGGAACGACTTGCTTAGGATAAATGTTTCTGGTTTCATCAACCATAGCAAGAACATGGAGGCGCCCCACATCAACTTCTTCAATCTATCTTGCCCTCTAATAAACAAGACCAGATCATCTTATCCCGTAGCTTTAGAGACTATGCTATAAAGATTATTATTCAAATAATGCACTGACCATTTTAAATAATCCATTTAGGATGCATTTACGTGGTCTTGCATTTATCCACATCGGATTACCATAATTTTTAAAAATAAGCTTAAATGGGTAATAAATAATTTCCCTAACAAGTTTAAGTGAATCATAAACATGTCATTTTTTTTATTTTTAGTCCTCTGATTTTTTTTTAAATTCTTTCTCTCATTCTTTTGCTTTTTTTTTCTTAAAATTCTCCATAGTGTTATAGCCATATGTGTCGACTCTGGTATATACTGGGTATAGATTGCTAGATTTATCTTGCATGAAAATTAATTAAAACGGGTTAAATAGGTCAATTTGGATCGGATTATTTTCGACCAAATCCAAATCCAAATCCAACCAGATCGACCTACTAGTTTAACAAGCCTATTCGCAGCTTCACAACTACAATGTCACATCGAATATACAAAATGGGGAATTAGATTAAATCTCTACTCTCAAATGCATATAGATTTTGCCTTAAATAATGCTCTTAAAAAAAAAAAAAGATGAAACAATATTGTCGCAGGACCATATTAGTCATGGTCAAACCAGTTCCCAACGCCCAAGTGCCACCAGAAAATTCAAAAGTTTTAAGGAGATCGATTCGCTCTTCCGCAATCTTACCTCCAACCGACACGTTCGATCTAAAGAATGAAAAGCAGCTCAACTGGTGATCGATTCTCATCGTAGAACAAACGTAAAATCAAAACTAGCTTCGCCGAGAGAAATCACTTTCAACGTTTAGAAAGGAGCAGGTGCGTCATTCTCCCCAGTTTCAGATGCAATCTCCCACTTACTCTTTTATTTTTTTTTTTACTCCTGTTTCTCCATTCATTCTATTCTTTAAGACAAGTATTCCATCCTCTTTTTTTTTTCACTTTCAGTTGTCTCAATCAGCATGCTGTAACCCGCGAAGCAGAGTTTCTTGTACGTAACATGGGGATGTGTGATGGAAAGAGCTCCTATTCCTCTGCACAGGATTTGGAAGGGACTTTGTATCTATTCACGGAGAAGAACATATGGACTGGTCCCAAACGCTATGCTGATCATCAAACTGAGAAAAGACCTAATAAAGAGAAGGTGGAACGGGACATATCGTAACTAACTGCAAAAGACAAAGGGAGGAGTTGACAATCTCTACTATGATTTGAAAACCCCATTTGATTCGGATTCGAATTGATAGTTATTTTTTTTTTTCCAGAGTAATTAAAATTCAACTTACTTTTTCAACGTATTGTCTGAAAAGAGGCTGGCCTGTTTATGCTCACTATCATCTACATTGTACGACTTTCAAGAAGGGAAAATGCCAATATAAGCAACTATCCTTTTTGGTGGTTTGATCCGCCTTAGAGGAAAATTGGCAAACCCTAATTCAAGAGCCTGCAGGCTTCACACCTCAAAACTACAGAATGACACAAAAGCGAAAGGGCTTGCTCATATAATTATTTAGGCTTTAGCTTTTGTCCCTTTTTGTGAAATGGAGCATCTAAATTTGCTTATTGGACTAATTTCCTTATGCAGGCAAAGCCATCCATTCAAAGTGGGAGACGTTTCCATTCGCATAAAGGATCCGTCGTCTCCAAACGAGCAATTGATACTCAAATCGATGGTTGGGCACATTTCATTTTTGAAAAATTATTTGAAGAGTTCTAAACCCATTGAATTTATAATAATTCAATTTAAAACTTTTCAATTTTCTCAATTTAGTTCTAACAGTTTGACAATATGCCAATATAGCCAATCTAACCAATTTTGACCAGAAATGATTGACATGGACATTGACCTAACTACGTGGTACGTCTAGCGTTAACGTTGTCAATTTTTTTAATTTTCAAATATTTCTTCAATTTTTTTAACATTTCTTTTTTCTTTTTTCCTATTCTTTTTCCTCTTCTTTTTCTTTTAAATACTCTTTTCCTTCTTTTCTTTTCTTTTCTTTTGTCACAGTGGCCAATGAGGGTTGCTGGAGCTCGCCGACCACTAAAGTGAGTGTTGGAGATCTCTAGCTGACCACTGACAAGATCCATGAAGCTCTTGCCCAACTGCTGCAAGGCCATGGCAAGACTGGCCTCGCCCAAACCATCACTGCCGCAAGTGAAGCTGCTTCATCTCGACTAGTAAGGGCTTCGCGACCCTTGCCGGCCACTATTAAGAACTAAAAGAAAATTTTTTTTAATAAAAACCCATAAAAAAAATTAAATGATTAAAAAAAGATTATCCACACCATGGTCGACGTCTACATTGGTAATTTCTAACCAAAATTGGCCGGATATATTGTATTGACAAATCGTCAAAAAATCTAGTGCTAAATTGGTCAAATTGAAAAACTTTAGACTGAATTGATATAAGTGTAATTGGTTTGCGCCTTTTGCGATAATTATCTCTTTCGATTTTCTATATGTTTCTCGGGGAATGTACATCATGGAAAGTCTTCCGAACTTTCATACGACTATATCTCACGGGCATTTAAACATCGAATAGGACGCGGATTGTTACATTTATACGACTCAGATTGTTGATCAGATGTGCAGATCATTAGGGCTTTCGGTCTAAAGCAACACATGATGCAATCCTGTTAAAATTATTTTCAAAAAATAGAAAAAAAAAAGTTCAGTAAACCTGAACTCTGACTCAGTAATATCATCGGGCATTACATCTAGCACTCCAACATTTTTACACACATTTTGACTGTGCCGCGCATAATTATATGGAGGTTTTATTCTAAAGGAGTGTCAGTCAAGCTTGAACCGTACATAAATTAGAGGTATATTCGTACCTTTTTGGAGGCACATGCAAGTAGCTTATATATATGGACAAAAAATTACGAGATTGCCCATTTTTTTTCCATTTTGGTGTGACGTGCCATTCAAGCCATTCAGTTCGGCTTAACTTTATGATTTTTCTAACTTCTACACTTGATCACAAAACTTGAGATTAGTGCACTAGATTTTGACGCGTGCTTAATTAGTGATAAGTTAATGGAACTTCGTTGACGAGTGTTCCAGGGACATTTGTTGATAAATCAATAAAAGAAATTTTACAGTTTTTAATGTATCGATTGCTCTCCTGTCACGAATAATCGGTGCTTTGAAATTGAATTGCCATAGATGAAAATATCGAATAGGTATTTCAAAAACGCCATGTGAGCAAGACCCTTAGACAATTAACGATATAATTCTGATTTTTACTTATGATTTTCCCAACCCAAGCTTGAATGTAGAAAATATTACGCGAGTTTGAATATATATATATATATATATATATATATATATATATATATATATTCGTACATGTTTCTTTATAAAAGCGTGAAAGGTGAACAGCAATCATTGACAAAGAGCCTATATTTCTTGCGGCCCCACGGCATTGGGAGCGTTGTCATCGGTGGTGACAAGACATTTTTTCTCCGTGCGAAAATCACGTCGAAGGACGTCATCGTCTAATCGCCACTCGCGGGACCCAGCACGTGAAATCCCACACCACTCATCCGACGCCGCAGGCGGCTTCCGAGATTCGCCAGATGGCACCAAACCTCGCGGCCGTCGTCGGATGGAGATCGCGTGGCTCCACAGCGCGTGAGAATCTGGCACCGAGAATCAATATCGAGCGGCTTTTTGAGACCAACCAATTAACTTCCTATATATAACCGGAGGGGGAAAAAAAAGGCCGTTCAGATTAATGTCCGAAAGAAGTTGGAGAAAAACCCGTTTGACCAATTGCCCCCCACCCCCAAAGAACCAATTCTCTCTCTCCTTCCCACCATTGCCACCACCTTGCTCCGCCGCCTCCACCGGCCGTACGAAGCCAAACCCAAATCCCAGGCCCACCGCCACCTTGAGGGGGCTAGAAGAAAGGACAAAACTTGCAATTTCCCAGCTTCATTCGTCGCCTTTATTGATGGTGGTCTCCACACATTCACATACTTATAAAGAACCCACCTTCTCAATTGGGACCCTCGCCGTCACCCAAGAATCTCAATATCTTCTACCCTTTGCGAAATTTGCCAGAATTGTTGACGAAAGCTGGTCCGCTTGATCTCGGCTTCTCTCTGTTTCTCTTCTTCTCTAGTCCGCTAATTTGGCCATGGCGGACATAGTGAAACAGATTCTTGCTAGGCCGATCCAGTTGGCCGATCAGGTGACCAAGATGGCCGACGACGTCCACGTGTCGTTCAAGCCGGACTGCGTCGAGATTAAGGCCAAGACGGAGAAGCTGGCCGCGCTCCTCCGCCAGGCGGCCCGCGCCAGCAACGACCTCTACGAGCGCCCCACGCGCCGGATCGTCGCCGACACCGAGCAGGTCCTCGAGAAGGCCCTCGCCCTCATGGTCAAGTGCCGCGGCAACAGCCTAATGAAGCGCTTGTTCACCATCATCCCCGCCGCCGCGTTCCGAAAGACCTCCATGCAGCTGGAGAACTCGATCGGCGACGTCTCTTGGCTCCTGCGGGTGTCGGCCTCCGCAAATGACCGCGACGACGAGTACCTGGGCCTCCCGCCGATAGCCTCCAACGAGCCCATCCTGTGTCTAATATGGGAGCAAATCGCGATCCTCTACACCGGGTCGGTTGAGGACCGATCCGACGCGGCCGCCTCATTGGTCTCGCTGGCCCGGGACAACGACCGGTACGGGAAGCTGATCATCGAGGAAGGCGGGGTGCCGCCGCTGCTGAAGCTGGCGAAGGAAGGGCGATTGGAAGGGCAGGAGAACGCGGCCAGGGCGATAGGGCTGCTGGGGCGGGACCCCGAGAGCGTGGAGCAAATTGTGAACGCGGGCGTGTGCTCGGTGTTTGCCAAGATCCTCAAGGAAGGCCGCATGAAGGTCCAGGTCGTGGTGGCGTGGGCGGTGTCGGAGCTGGCCGCGAACCATCCGAAATGCCAGGACCATTTCGCCCAGAACAACGTGATCAGGTTGCTGGTGAGCCATCTAGCGTTCGAGACCGTACAAGAACACAGCAAGTATGCAATTGCAAGCAAACAGAAGCTGTCGATACATTCAGTACTGATGGCAAGTAGCAGCAGCAATAACTGCGATGCGCATGGACATGAAGATGATCACGACAAGCAAGCTCTGGTCGGCCACATGGCTCACCCAATGGGCAATGAAACCCCAAGCCAAATGCAGAATGTGGTGGCCAACACCTTGGCCATGAAGCACCAAACATCCTCCTCACACTCCAAGCCACCCACCTCGATGCAGATCCACGCCTCAAATCCCCATGCCCACAATGGTAAGACCGCACAGCACGGGGCTAAGCCGCACCACCACCACCAGCCCCAGCAAGTGGCGCTGGCCGGGAGTAGCATCAAGGGGCGAGAGTTCGAAGACCCTGAGACCAAGGCCCAGATGAAGGCGATGGCGGCTCGGGCCCTTTGGCAGCTCTCCAAGGGGAATGTTGGGATTTGCCGGAGCATCACGGAATCAAGAGCGCTCCTCTGCTTCGCCATTTTGCTCGAGAAGGGCCCCGAGGACGTGCAGTCCTTCTCAGCGATGGCACTGATGGAGATCGCCGATGTAGCTGAGCAGAACTCAGAGCTGAGGCGCTCCGCCTTCAAGCCGACTTCCCCGGCCGCCAGGGCGGTCGTGGACCAATTGCTGAAGGTGATCGAGAAGGGCGACTCACACCTCTTGCTGACTTGCATCAAGGCGATCGGCAGCCTGGCGAGGACATTCCGAGCAACGGAGACGAGGATCATCGGCCCGTTGGTGAAGTTGCTAGACGAGAGAGAGCCCGAGGTGTCGATGGAGTCCACCATCGCGCTGAACAAGTTCGCGTGCACGGACAACTTCCTCCACGTCAATCACTGCAAGGCCATAATCGGCGCGGGCGGCGTCAAGCACTTGATTCAGCTCGTCTACTTCGGGGAACAGATGGTCCAAATCCCGGCGTTGATACTCCTATGCTACATCGCGCTACACGTTCCCGACAGCGAGACGCTGGCGCAGGAGGAGGTGCTCATAGTCCTAGAGTGGTCATCGAAGCAGGCGCACCTCAATGAGGAGTCCACGATCAACGACCTGTTGCCGGAGGCCAAGAGCCGGCTCGAGCTCTATCAGTCCAGGGGTTCAAGAGGATTCCACTGATCCGATCAGGAGCTGTAATCGACAAATCAAAAATGCTTAGAGATTAGAACGATTGGGCGGAGAGAAATTTTGGTTTAGTTTGTCTCTGCTGTGATCGACATTAAAATGTATATAAAAATAGAATCGTCACATTCAATCAGCTTCAGCAAAGAGTCCTTAACTGCCTTGTTGGTATGCCCTTGGTTTTCGCCTTCTTTATCTAGCTTTCGGGTTCATTCAATTGCTAGACAACGTCACCTTGCTTGACGCAGAAACTGTACAAGGGTCTTCCGTTGAACAACGATGATGCAACTCGGAGCCTACAGATCCTTCGTGTCCGAGATGGAGAGAGAGAGAGAGAGAGAGAGAGAGAGAGGGACGAACTGTAAATAGAGAGCTATTCTCAATTTAGGGACTCAGTCTTTGAGAAGCCGGAATCAAACCATAAGCAATTAAGGCTTTGTGTTTCGATGGTTCGATTTGGTTATGAACCAAACCGAATCGATAAAATCCGAACCGGGAAAGAGAAATGTGGTTCTTTCTATTATCCTAACTGAGAATGCACGAAATTTCGACTCGGTTCAGTTTTGACACCTCTGGAGCGTTTAGGTGTGATCTTTCAAGTCCATGGAGTGTATTCTCTTCTTTCTATGCAACACAAGTCGCGTCTGCATCCCAAAGTTTTATTGCAGTCACAAATTTAACTTTGTGTAGATAGATTAATGCTAGACCTTATGAATAGACAGACGAGAGAACTGATGTAAGAGTCCTTGCCCATCACCCAGGGTGCATCCTAACGAGCTCGGACAAAAGAAAGAAGATGTCTGCCCAGATCAACCTAATTGGTGCTTGAAACAGTGTTGGCCTAAGTAGACTATTGTGGAGCGGCCACGCCCAAACCGAGCCTAAGGGTGCATTTGGTTTAGCTTTGAAAATGGACTTTGGAGGAGTATAAATACCTTTAGGCTAAGGGGCTTTGGGGAAATGGAAATGACATTTGATAAACAATTATATTGAAAAGCAACTTTGGGCTAACTAGTGTTTGGTAAACAATATTTGCAAAGGGACTTTCCTACAATATATCTTTTTTAAAAAAAATTAATAAAAGAAAAATCAAACCCTAGAGAAAAGGTCCACCAGCGAGCCAAATATGGCAATGAAGCCTGAGGTCATGCAACCCCAGGAGACCGTCGCCTAGGTCGTGTGACCCTGGCAAGGGCCGCATGCGTGACCCCTTGCAATGGTCACTTGGGCCATGCGAAAACTCAATGCCGGTCCTTACCAGCATAACCAGCATTAAGCTTTAAGCCTTTCTTTCATCCCAAAGTACTTTGGAAATTATTGCTAAATGCTCCACATTTATCCCAAAATTTTGTTTATTTAAATTAAAAAATAAGCTATAATTAAAATTTTTAAAAAATTAGGACCAAGCGACAATGGGAGAATGGTTACCTGGAGTGGTAGCTAGATCTGGGTGGAGGCCACCAAAGCCGTCAAGCCTTGGTCGAGGCCCGACTACCCTCGCTGACTATTTCCCCACCTTCGTCAGCCCTTCTCAATGGTGGTGGAGCAACGGTTCTAATTTTTTCCTTCTCTTTTTGTCTTTTTAAATTTTAGCATATTTTCAATTTGATTTAAGTAAAAGGTGTATTATAAATACTTTTTGGATTAAAACCACGTCTCTAAAATTTGGGTTTTAGTCACGTCATCGCCATGCGAGAGAGAGAGAGAGAGTAGAGAAAAGAAGCCACATCAGTATTTTTCATTAGCCAAATTAGAGGAAACTAACAGAACAAATCGATTGTATCAATTTGACAAGTTTTAAGATTTAATTTTCACCTTTTACAATTTTTAAGATTTTTTGGCGCACAAATTTCGCTTTAGTATTACAAGTTTTGAGAACGCTTGAAGATAAAAGAAGAAGAAAGAAGTCCCTTACCCCAAAAAAAAAGAAGAAGAAGAAGAAAGAAGTCCAACCCTCAGTTTTTGGTTAGGCCCCATCACAGCGAGGACCGACAAATGTTGACCCAGCCACTGGCGCTGGGCCTAAGTGCTTCCACTTCTGAACCCCCATAAAAAGAAAACGCACCCATCTCGTACACTCCATGTAACCCACTGAAATTTAAAACAAAAGAATAAATTGAGATCGACTGTCGAGGTGAGGTTATTAATAAAGCTTCGGTGGAAACTGGAAAATTGCAGAAAATAGATAGCAAACAAAAAACAAAAAAAAACAAAAAAAAAAAGCGAGAGAGAAATTCAGAAACTGGGGCGGCTGCTGGCATTTTTGCTTTTGCTCAGTCCTCGCCTGTCGCTTTTGTTTGCAGCAGTCTGCATGGGCCAAAAACGTTGTTGCTTTTTGACCCACCACCCACGCCCCTTCTTTGTTTTTTTTTTTTTCAGAAAATTGGTTTTTTCCCAAAAGCCCCCTTTTTCCCCCCTCCCCCGGTTCTTTATCCCCCCCAGACCCGCCCGCTGTAGCAGAAGGAAACTGGCGAGCATCACCAAAAGCATGGGATGGGGGCGGGAACAAAAAAAAAAGTATTCAGACCCTTACGGCCCGCACACCCCCCCCCGTTCCAAACGAGAGCGCGAGGCCCCTTCGCAGATTTTGACCAACACCGCAGCTGC
>JAGVVM010010872.1:0-11507 GCA_019149425.1 Psidium friedrichsthalianum
CCGTTAGTTCAATATGTACCATGCAAAGTACATATGTTGCTTATTATTGCGGGTCCTTTCTTTCAGATATTGTCATGCATTCTGCCACTAAATTCATATCCGGGCATAGTGATGTCCTGGCGGGTGTGCTTGCAGTGAAAGGGGAAAGTTTGGCAAAATAGATATATCTCCTCCAAAATGCAGAAGGTTTTGGTCTAGCTCCATTTGACTATTGGATTTGCTTGCGAGGTATTAAGACTACAACTTTACGGATTGAGAGACAACAGGAGAATTATTCCCCACGGCCATGGAGTTGACTTGCGAGCATTGAAACTTCACCTCAAGTCTGAGCACTAGTGGCTTCCTCATCATCAAGTCCTCATTTCATGGGGTCATTATTATATATTTGGCGTGCAGTACACAACAGGGCGTGGATCTGACAAAGAGGGCCACCCAATCAGAACATATGGCCATTGTGAGAGAGAGTCGTGAGGCCGATTCATGGAGATACAAAAAAAAATCAAATCACGAAGGAGAGAGCATGATTGAAGAAGTCCTGAAGGAAATTTCTTGGTCACCGTTAAGGTTCATAGCCATACAAGGCCCACCTTCATTGTGGTCTACAATATACAGGTGAGAAGCATCCAAAGAAGAATAAGACAAAGAAGAAAAAAAGGCTTCGTTGGGTGGAGAACAACGAAAAGGGGGAGGGGGGGAAGGAGGGGCAGAGTCCCCTTTTCGGACCAAAAAGGAGAGCAATGTGGAAAAGATGGCAGGGGGAGCGCGCGACAATTCTGGAGAGCACTTAAAATCAAAAAGGAGGGCTCTTTCACGTGAAACCAAAAGAGAAAAAGGAAAAAGCACCCTACTCTCTCTGGCTCTACACGAACAAGATGGAGAAGAAACTTCTAGAGGATACGAAGAGTATGTGGAGAGTTCACATGGTGGAAGTCACGTTTATCCCAAGCACTCAGTCCCGGTGATTCCTTTGCCCCAAGCCTACTGACATGATGGCAAATCAAAGTCTTGATTTGCTTTGGAACATGAATTATGAGGCTACCTGCCATGAGAGACAAACATCAATAATGATTACCTAGAATCATGGAGGGAAGCAAGTGGTTTGTTATGGGATCATGGGACGACTGGAAAGCAACTGAACCAATGCAGAGATTAGGCCAAGACTTCATCATCCTGAGGTTCTTCCTTCTAGTGTTGACCACTATCACTCGTCGTTGTGGATGGACAGGTCAAGTATGCGCCAGATTTGCCTTGCAATTTTCATGAACCACTGACAGCCTACAATATATTGAACGTGAAGTCCCTCGCTAGGAATATGCAGCTGAAGCCTATCAAAGCGAATCAGGGTTCACGAATCCTCCTTCGCCTGATGCAAGCTACAACAGAAGTTCTATAATTGACATTGATTTTGGCAAGCTTCCGCCTGATCTTCCTCCTCAATTGTATAGAACTCTATTGAAGGAGCTATCGACTATGGGATTGTTATCATATTCCGACAAGGCCACGGCACGTTGCATTGAACCATCTGTACATGAAAAGCTGTGACCAGGGTCAGGCCATTTCCTTTGGGTCCTACTCTGCCTTTTATCTCGATAATGGAGGAGGAAAGTTGAATATGCTTTTCTCATTTGTAAAGGTAGGGAGACAAAAAAAAGAGACGTTGAAAAGAGGGGGAGAGGTTAGAAAACAAATGGTGGGTGGAGGCCATGATGATTGAGGATGGCCATTGAGGGCACTTTCAGTGAGAAAAAGCTGAGAAAGAAAAAAGGGAGCACTTCCCCCAAAAAAACACTCGGTTGCTTCAGCCCTCAGCTTTTTCGGACAATTTGTTGAGTATGTGGTGAACTTAAAAAATTTGATGAGGGACCGAACTATGAAAAGGAGATCTCTCTTTTGGATGGTATCATTGGCGCTAATCCGGATATTAGGCGATCAATACTTATGGTTATGAGAAGCTTGTTTGGTCAGGTATGGACACACGAAAGTCCTGCAAAGGATAAGACTTTCAATGGTGGCTCTCTCCTCGGGCGCAAAGCCTTTGGAATACAGCACACGTGGATCCATAGTACCACTACAAGTTCATTCCCCGCCCACTGTTGTTCAAGGAGAGCCGTGGATAGTCGAGCCATCTCACCGCAGTTGTCAACGACAGTGGAGTCCCCTAGTTGCCCTCCGTTTCGAGCCCTGACCTTCAACGTTCTTAGCCTCGTGAAAGTTGTTGTCGCTAGAGGTAAGCAAGGAGGTTTTCCTAAGGTAGTTGAGTGATGGGGCGAGCCAAAATCACGTAATTGCGTGCTTACTGCATCCATTGACGGCCGCAAGCGCAACCCTATATGTATTCTTGCCACTTATGAGAGTTGTACTGCTACTGGGAACTTGGTATATTCGGTGCCTCGATACATTTAATGCTTGTGTTAGTATGTTCGATTGGATTGGCAATCATTCTTCGTGCCTTCATAATTGTTTGGTGGAATGTATGGCTCTTCTTAGCTGAATTTATGTGCATTTTGATTGGCTTCTTATGTCAGCTACTTTTGATTACTTCTTAAGGTGGGTTATTTTTGTTCCTTGTCAATATGCACAATTCGGTTAATCCTTGTCTATTCTTTTGTGGGGGTATATCAGGGGTTCTTAATCGCTAGTTGGAAGCTTTTAGCTATTGAGATCATATTGGCAATGGAAAGATGTTCTTTAATCAGATAACCAACTGCCTTTGTTGGAAGAATGCATTTGCGTTTCTGATGAGAGACTTCTGAGGGGGTATACTTATCGAGAAATGATTTCATGGAATGTAACTTATTGTCTCGTGAATGCTAGCATTTGCCAGGAAATGTGAAAAGAGAGAATAGAGGAAAGATCCAGCTCCATACCTCCACCTCCACAGGTGACAATGGACTCAGATTGTCACACATCTCTATGGATTGGACTTTCTCAGGTAATGAGCTTGACTCTAGGAAATTAGCCGAAAATGTTGATATGTTGAATTGCCAAATATGCGTTGAGGGTTGCTGGTACATTCTTGAAGCATGGACTGATCATGTAGACTAATACATTGGAGCATAAATCACATCTATTGTGCATTCCTCTTCTAATGGTGAGTTTTGGATCATGTCTTCTCTTTGAGTGAATATGAATACATGTTGGTGGATAGAAAAATGCAATTCAAATTTGTGTTTGCTTGATGCTGGATTTTGGCTGTAGATTGCGGGTTATATGTTACTTGATGATGCTGAGGTATCACTTGGGGTTCTTGTAGAAAATTTCTTCTTGTTACTAGATTAGTATCTGTTCATTAGAAGTTTTGTGTAAGACCCGGTCCAAAAATTTAAAAAAAATCATATAAAAAAATTCTAAAAAAATTATTAAGAAAAACTAGAAAAATAAAAAAAAATTAAGAAAATCTCAAAAATTGGGGAAAATAGGAAATAACCACATTCAACTGGTTTGACCTATTTTCACTTCTCGAGCTTTGAAAAATGACCATTTTGCCATTATGGCCAGTTTGACACAAACCTTTCCGAATCACCCTAAAAGCTTTTTTCATAAAATTGGTACCGAAAGGGCATTAATTGAAAAAAAATTTAATGTAACCAAGTCCCCGAACTCTTTGATCTCTGGTTCGTAGTAATAAAAGTATTTCTCCTAATACTTTATTTAGATATCTAATCAGCCTACCATAAAATGATTAGTGACTACTCCATTTGAAAATCTTTGCATGTAAACATTAAACCTAAGTTGCAATTTGGTTGAGTTTAGGAGAGCTCGAACTAGGTAGTTAATTTAATTAATCTAGTAATCATTAACTTGGAATTTCACCAAATGAATTTTTTAGGGTCGCAACAAACAAACGCTGATGCAAGCACTGCGTAAGCATGATGTCTAAGGATAAGATTTCTTATCCTCTAGAAAAGTCTAAAGATAAGAATTCTCATCTAGAAATTCTAAAGATAAGATTTGTTATCTGATAAAACCGCGCTACACGATAAATGAGGGAACCCTACCCCTATAAATAGAGGTTCGGGGCAAATGTTTAGAGGGTTTAGACACCCCTAAAGTTCACCTATCCTCGTGTGAGTTTCGTGCCGTTCTCTCTGACTGAACCTAGGAGTTCTGAACTCCCATTCAACAAGAATGACTAGAGGGTCGTGAGGTTGTTCGTGATCAAGAAATCGAGCTCCATTCGTCATTTCTCAAGGGTTGCTAGCATGATCAAGGAACAGACGGCCGCGAGCTTCATCTTCCGTCGCAGTCGATCGGTAGTATGTCTGAACTAGAGGTTCGGCACTTGACGAACTCCGAGAACGTGAGAACAAGTCTGCCCAAGCGTCGATTTTTGAGGTAAGTCTAAAACCCCCTTGATGCGTGGTTTAGATTTTCGATTACAACGCACGAGATACCCTAAGACGATCTAGGTGCACGGGCGCATGTGCTTTTTTTTTAATGAAAGTAAAACCAAATGCAATGCATGAGATTATTCTAAATACAATGACATAAATAAATGCATCTATCTTAGGAATGCATATGAATTTAATTAAACCACATGACTAATTCTACATGACATGCAATTAAAATTAAATCAATCCCAACATGCAATCTACATGATGAATTAATTAATTAACCTAACATGCAACCCCTAAATGACATGGCAAGTGTAACATGTAATACATGATGACATGGCAAAGATGACCTCTGTTTTTTTTAGATTTAATTATGGCCCTAGAATAAACTATGCCTAAACATGCATATTCTGACCTAGAATGAAAATCTAATTAATTTATTTCAAAAAAATCAATTAAACATGCAATTCTATCTAATATGATTTTATCCTAGAATGCGATGTCATTTAATCATGTCAATTCTAATATATATGCAACAATTATCTACATGCAATATTTTTTAGAGATTTACAACATGCATTTAAATATTGTAAAAAAAAAAAAAAGATAGCAATTCGATCAATTCAATTCATGCCAAATAAACGAGACAATATTCGAAGTTTCGAATTAGGAAGTATACTCAAAAATGACAAGATTGCCTTTCCCGATTCGATTTGCGACGAAACTTGATATCAAGCTCCCCGAAATGTCCATAGGTAGCAGTCTTCAAGAACCTGCTGTTGCCCCCCCCCCCCCTTGAGATCCAGGTTGACGGAAATCATTCCAAGCCTGAAGTCAAAGCTCTCCTTAACGATCTTGAGGATTTCCTTGTCAGGAAATTTTTCGGTCTTGTAAGTGTCAACGAAAACAGAAAGAAGCTCAGGCACTCCAATGGCGTAAGAGACCTAAGAAAGCACCACCACCATGGGCTCCCCATCCACCTAAGTGTCAATAATGATCTTCCTTTCGGTGAGACCCACATCGCCATGAGGGCCACCAATGACAAATCGGCCTGATGGATTAAGGTGGAAAATGGTTCTCTCATCGAGGTACTTCTCTGGAAATGACAGGCTTGATGACATGCTCCTGGAGATCAGCTGCTATTTCTTCATTGGTCACAGTCTCATCGTGCTCGGTGGAGATCAGGACAGTGTGTGAACCCTAACTTGGACCATTTCACCATTCTCATTGTAGTACTCAACAGTGACTTGGGTCTTCCATATTATGTGTTAGCGTATGCTCTATTCCATCTGTTGTGTTTCTCTCATCCTTGCAAATATCTTTCGAATCTGATACAACTTGTGGGACTGATACGCGATGACGTTCGTAGTTGAGGGGCTCTAGCTGAGGACGACCTCGTAACCATCTCGGAATAAGTCCAATGCCCCCAGGCATGGACTTATTCCGAGATGGTTACGAGGTCGTCCTCAGCTAGAGCCCCTCAACTACGAACGTCATCGCGTATCAGTCCCACAAGTTGTATCAGATTCGAAAGATATTTGCAAGGATGAGAAACATCAACAGATGGAATAGAGCATACGCTACACATAATATGGGAAGACCCAAGTCACTGTTGAGTACTACAATGAGAATGGTGAAATGGTCCAAGTTAGGGTTCACACTGTCCTGATCTCCACCGAGCACGATGAGACTGTGACCAATGAAGAAATAGCAGCTGATCTCCAGGAGCATGTCATCAAGCCTGTCATTCCAGAGAAGTACCTCGATGAGAGAGAACCATTTTTCACCTTAATCCATCAGGCCGATTTGTCATTGGTGGCCCTCATGGCGATGTGGGTCTCACCGAAAGGAAGATCATTATTGACACTTAAGGTGGATGGGGAGCCCATGGTGGTGGTGCTTTCTTAGGTCTCTTACGCCATTGGAGTGTGCCTGAGCTTCTTTCTGTTTTTCGTTGACACTTACAAGACCGAAAAAATTTCCTGACAAGGAAATCCTCAAGATCGTTAAGGAGAGCTTTGACTTCAGGCTTGGAATGATTTCCGTCAACCTGGATCTCAAGGGGGGGGGGGGCAACAGCAGGTCTTGAAGACTGCTACCTATGGACATTTCGGGAGCTTGATCAAGTTTCGTCGCAAATCGAATCGGGAAAGGCAATCTTGTCAATTTGAGTATACTTCCTAATTCGAAACTTCGAATATTGTCTCGTTTATTTTGCATGAATTGAATTGATCGAATTGCTATCTTTTTTTTTTTTTTACAATATTTAAATGCATGTTGTAAATCTCTAAAAAATATTGCATGTAGATAATTGTTGCATATATATTAGAATTGACATGATTAAATTACATCGCATTCTAGGATAAAATCATATTAGATAGAATTGCATGTTTATTGATTTTTTGAATAAATTAAATTAGATTTCATTCTAGGTCAGAATATGCATGTTTAGGCATAGTTTATTCTAGGGCCATAATTAAATCTAAAAAAAAACAGAGGTCATCTTTGCCATGTCATCATGTATTACATGTTACACTTGCCATGTCATTTAGGGTTGCATGTTTAGGTTAATTAATTAATTCATCATGTAGATTGCATGTTGGGATTGATTTAATTTTAATTGCATGTCATGTAGAATTAGTCATGTGGTTTAATTAAATTCATATGCATTCCTAAGATAGATTGCATTTATTTATGTCATTGTATTTTAGAATAATCTCATGCATTGCATTTGGTTTTACTTTCATTAAAAAAGCACATGCGCCCGTGCACCTAGATCGTCTTAGGGTATCTCGTGCGTTGTAATCGAAAATCTAAACCACGCATCAAGGGGGTTTTAGACTTACCTCAAAAATCGACGCTTGGGCAGACTTGTTCTCACGTTCTCGGAGTTCGTCAAGTGCCGAACCTCTAGTTCAGACATAATACCGATCGACTGCGACGGAAGATGAAGCTCGCGGCCGTCTGTTCCTTGATCATGCTAGCAACCCTTGAGAAATGACGAATGGAGCTCGATTTCTTGATCACGAACAACCTCACGACCCTCTAGTCATTCTTGGTATGAATGGGAGTTCAGAACTCCCTAGTTCAGTCAAGAGAACGGCACGAAACTCACACGAGGATAGGTGAACTTTAGGGGTGTCTAAAGCCCTCTAAACATTTGCCCCGAACCTCTATTTATAGGTTAGGGTTCCCTCATTTATCGTGCGGTTTTATCAGATAACAAATCTTATCTGTTAGAATTTCTAGATGAGAAATCTTATCTTTAGACTTTTCTAGAGGATAAGAAATCTTATCCTTAGACATCATGCTTACGCAGTGCTTGCATCAGCGTTTGTGTTGCGACCCTAAAAAATTCATTTGGTGAAATTCCAAGTTAATGAATTACTAGATTAATTAAATTAACTACCTAGTTCGAGCTCTCCTAAACTCAACCAAATTGCAACTTAGGTTTAATGTTTAACATGCAAAGATTTTCAAATGGAGTAGTCACTAATCATTTTATGGTAGGCTGATTAGATATCTAAATAAAGTATTAGGAGAAATACTTTATTACTACGAACCAGAGATCAAAGAGTTCGGGGACTTGGTTACATTAATTTTTTTTCAATTAATGCCCTTTCGGTACCAATTTTATGAAAAAAGCTTTTAGGGTGATTCGGAAAGGTTTGTGTCAAACTGGCCATAATGGCAAAATGGTCATTTTTCAAAGCTCGAGAAGTGAAAATAGGTCAAACCAGTTGAATGTGGTTATTTCCTATTTTCCCCAATTTTTGAGATTTTCTTAATTTTTTTTTATTTTTCTAGTTTTTCTTATAATATTTTTAGAAATTTTTTTTATGATTTTTTTTTAAATTTTTGGACCGGGTCTTACACAAAACTTCTAATGAACAGATACTAATCTAGTAACAAGAAGAAATTTTCTACAAGAACCCCAAGTGATACCTCAGCATCATCAAGTAACATATAACCCGCAATCTACAGCCAAAATCCAGCATCAAGCAAACACAAATTTGAATTGCATTTTTCTATCCACCAAACATGTATTCATATTCACTCAAAGAGAAGACATGATCCAAAACTCACCATTAGAAGAGGAATGCACAATAGATGTGATTTATGCTCCAATGTATTAGTCTACATGATCAGTCCATGCTTCAAGAATGTACCAGCAACCCTCAACGCATATTTGCAATTCAACATATCAACATTTTCGGCTAATTTCCTAGAGTCAAGCTCATTACCTGAGAAAGTCCAATCCATAGAGATGTGTGACAATCTGAGTCCATTGTCACCTGTGGAGGTGGAGGTAATGGAGCTGGATCTTTCCTCTATTCTCTCTTTTCACATTTCCTGGCAAATGCTAGCATTCACGAGACAATAAGTTACATTCCATGAAATCATTTCTCGATAAGTATACCCCTCAGAAGTCTCATCAGAAACGCAAATGCATTCTTCCAACAAAGGCAGTTGGTTATCTGATTAAAAGAACATCTTTCCATTGCCAATATGATCTCAATAGCTAAAAGCTTCCAACTAGCGATTAAGAACCCCTGATATACCCCCACAAAAGAATAGACAAGGATTAACCGAATTGTGCATATTGACAAGGAACAAAAATAACCCACCTTAAGAAGTAATCAAAAGTAGCTGACATAAGAAGCCAATCAAAATGCACATAAATTCAGCTAAGAAGAGCCATACATTCCACCAAACAATTATGAAGGCACGAAGAATGATTGCCAATCCAATCGAACATACTAACACAAGCATTAAATGTATCGAGGCACCGAATACCCAAGTTCCCAGTAGCAGTACAACTCTCATAAGTGGCAAGAATACATATAGGGTTGCGCTTGCGGCCGTCAATGGATGCAGTAAGCACGCAATTACGTGATTTTGGCTCTCCCCATCACTCAACTACCTTAGGAAAACATCCTTGCTTACCTCTAGCGACAACAACTTTCCGAGGCTAAGAACGTTGAAGGTCAGGGCTCGAAACGGAGGGCAACTAGGGGACTCCACTGTCGTTGACAACTGCGGTGAGAGATGGCTCGACTATCCACGGCTCTCCTTGAACAACAGTGGCGGGGGATGAACTTGTAGTGGTACTATGGATCCACGTGCTGTATTCCAAAGGCTTTGCGCCCGAGGAGAGAGCCACATTGAAAGTCTTATCCTTTGCAGGACTTTCGTGTTGTCCATACCTGACCAACAAGCTTCTCATAACCATAAGTATTGATCGGCTAATATCCGGATTAGCGCCAATGATACCATCCAAAAGAGAGATCTCCTTTCATAGTTCGGTCCCTCATCAAATTTTTAAGTTCACCACATACTCAACAAATTGTCGAAAAAGCTGAGGGCTGAAGCAACCGAGTGTTTTTTTTGGGGGAAGTGCTCCCTTTTTTCTTTCTCAGCTTTTTCTCACTGAAAGTGCCCTCAATGGCCATCCTCAATCATCATGGCCTCCACCCACCATTTGTTTTCTAACCTCTCCCCCTCTTTTCACGTCTCTTTTTTTGTGTCTCCTACCTTTACAAATGAGAAAAGCATATTCAACTTTCCTCCTCCATTATCGAGATAAAAGGCAGAGTAGGACCCAAGGAAATGGCCTGACCCTGGTCACAGCTTTTCATGTACAGATGGTTCAATGCAACGTGCCGTGGCCTTGTCGGAAATTGATAAACAATCCATAGTCGATAGCTCCTTCAATAGAGTTCTATACAATTGAGGAGGAAGATCAGGCGGAAGCTTGCCAAAATCAATGTCAATTATAGAACTTACTGTTTGTAGCTTGCATCAGGCGAAGGAGGATTCGTGAACCTGATTCGCTTGATAGGCTTCAGCTGCATATCCTACGCGAGGGACTTCACGTTCAATATATTGTAGGCTGTCAGTGGTTCATGAAAATTGCAAGGCAAATCTGGCGCATACTTGACCTGTCCATCCACAACGAAGTGATAGTGGTCAACACTAGAAGGAAGAACCTTCAGGATGATGAAGTCTTTGGCCTAATCTCTTGCATTGGTTCAGTTGCTTTCCAGTCGTCCCATGATCCCATAACAACCACTTGCTTCCCTCCATGATTCTAGGTAATCATTATTGATGTTTGTCTCTCATGGCAGGTAGCCTCATAATTCATGTTCCAAAGCAAATCAAGACTTTGATTTGCCATCATGTCAGTAGGCTGGTGGGGAAAGGGAATCACACCGGGACTGACGTGCTTGGGATAAACGTGACTTCCACCATGTGAAATCTCACATACTCTTCGTATCCCTAGAAGTTTCTTCTCCATCTTGTTCGTGTAGAGCCAGAGCAGAGAGAGTAGGGTGCTTTTCCTTTTTCTCTTTTGGTTCACGTGAAAGAGCCCTCCTTTTGATTTAAGTGCTCTCCAGAATTGTCCGCTCCCCTGCCATCTTTTTCCACATTGCTCTCCTTTGTTTGGTCCGAAAAGGGGACTCTGCCCCTCCTTCCCCCCTCCCCCTTTTCGGTGTTCTCCACCCAACGAAGCCTTTTTTTCTTCTTTGTCTTATTCTTGTTTGGATGCTTCTCACCTGTATATTGTAGACCACAATGAAGGTGGGCCTTGTATGGCTATGAACCTTAACGGTGACCAAGAAATTTCCTTCAGGACTTCTTCAATCATGCTCTCTCCTTCGTGATTTGATTTTTTTTTGTATCTCCATGAATCGGCCTCACGAACTCTCTCTCACAATGGCCCATATGTTCTGGATTGGGTGGCCCTCTTTGTCAGATCCACGCCCTGTTGTGTACTGCACGCCAAATATATAATAATGACCCACATGAAGATGAGGACTTGATGATGAGGAAGCCACTAGTGCTCAGACTTGAGGTGAAGTTTCAATGCTCGCAAGTCAACTCCAGGCCGTGGGGAATATTCTCCTGTTGCTTCTCAATCCGTAAAGTTGTAGTCTTAATACCTCGCAAGCAAATCCAATAGTCAAATGGAGCTAGACCAAAACCTTCTGCATTTTGGAGGAGATATATCTATTTTGCCAACCTTTCCCCTTCACTAAGCACACCCGCCAGGACATCACTATGCCCGGATATGAATTTAGTGGCAGAATGCATGACAATATCTGAAAGAAAGGACCCGCAATAATAAGCAACATGTACTTTGCATTGGGTACATATTGACATAACGTAGTT
>JAGVVM010010875.1:0-13577 GCA_019149425.1 Psidium friedrichsthalianum
CCTGCCTTCCAAATATTTTGAAAAAGCTTTTATTATAGTGACACCTTGTAAGAGTTTTCTAATATGAGCTACATTAATTGAAATTGTAATTACCATTTTACGAGGTTGGTCCACTAAAAGATGGATATGAGGATTCTTAATAAAATGAATATTGGGTCTGGCTAATGTGAGCCGAGTTCGGCCTGACCCATGATAAAGGGTCCAGCTGAAAACTCTATAAATAGCGCTAAAGGGTCCCTCCTCTAACCCTCTTTACTATTCACAATCACTCACATAAGGTTTTAAGAGAAAAACGTGAGGAGTGTCTCATCGAGCTAGTGATTCTGAGGGTGATAGAGGAGAAGATCTCGTGTTCGAACCATTAAGATTCCGTCTAAAGCAACATGGATTCGATATCAGGTGTACAAACCTTTTTTCTTCTCCATACAACTCCTATTTCTAGCTTATGTAGATCTTGAGATTGCTGTATGAGGTTTGATAGCGGCTAACATGTGGTGTCAAAGCTTTTTATAGTCTAGATATAGAACGTTCGGTTTTCGCCCATTTTTAGAAATTTGGTACAATGAAAATTGATTTTGATCATATGCCTAACTTCATCTCATCGAAACAAGCATTTTGCTACACTTGGCTACACATGCCACTATGGCATCGTAGGACGCGCGCCCACGTGCAGCTTTGGTGCATCGCCTCAGGAGCGTGCACCGCATGTGCAAGCTGAGGTAATGATCCCGCGCGCCAAGGGTGAGACGCATGTCCTAGACACATGTTAGCTCTAGGAAAGGTGACACCCGATCACTGACATCTGTAACAGGATTTTTCCTTGTCAATTTTATTTAGCCATCTATAGTCATGGCCATGGTTTCAGAATTATTGATTTCAGTTCATGAACTAACAATTCTAGTTCAAAATTTAGAGGAATCGAAACTGGAACCAGGTTCTGATTCCAATTTCGGTTTCGAATTGATTCCGGTTTGAAAATCGAAAATGCAATTATGCAACCATCAATTTCGATTCCGATTTCGGTTACAATTTTTGAGTTTAAAAATTAAATTGTAATGAATTTGTAATAAAATTGTAATGAGATTATCAAATACTGAATTATGAAATAAAAGAAAATACTGAGTTATGAAATTATGAAATAATATATTATCAAATAAATATTATAATCAAATTTAGGGGAAAAAAGGGAGGGGAAAGGGCTTGAACTTAAAGAATTATCATTAAGCACCTACATATTTTTTTGGGATAGAAGACTCAAAGCCTATGTAGTTCTCTTATGTTTGATAATCTCATACTTACCTCATCCTCAATCATCATTACCCATTTTTGTACCGGTGGCGGTGGTATCTCCGTCGTTATTGCGATCTATCTCTTTATTGTCTATATTAAGTTTTTTATCCAATCATCAACACAAACTTGAGCCTCCATCAAATCGGGAGTTAATCTTGAACGTTGTTCATCCAAAATATTGCATACAATACTAAATACTTGTTCTACTGCAACTGTTAAATAAGAGATTGCTAAAATTTATTTTGCAATCAAAATAAGAATTGAATATTGAGTGGAATGCCACTTCCACCAATCTAATATTGTGAAATTTGTGCTACCTTAAGATTTATCAAAATCAAAAGAAACGGTTAGACAGCTCTCTATTTCAGAGTTACTCCCTATTGCTCCATTTCTTTTTTCTTTTCTTTTTTTTTTTGCCTATGGAACAGTAGTCAATACCCTCTTCTAATTTTACCTATTTTTTCACTTTGTAAGTCACTAGATTGAGAAGATCCACATCCACTATTACCTAGATAATATGTTCTACAAAATTAATTATATAATTCTATTATTATGTTTTAACTCGTGTTTGTATACTTCTAATTATTACCGCATCAATTAAATAAAAACATTCATAATAAGTATTCAAATAATCATCTAAACCATGTAATTTATAACTTGGATCAAAAACACAAGCAACTAAATAAATAATATGAATTTTTTCATAATAATATAGCCATTTTATTTGCATTGTTTTAATAGTACCACTTAAATTCTCATCATTTTCATTTTCTTCAAAAAAATACAATAATATTAATACATTATATTAAAAATAAATGCGTAGTAGAATAATAAACATCGAACAAAGTATAAGTTGCATCATTAAAAACTTTTAAAATATCTAAAAAAAATTATAACTATCCCATTCTTGTGAATATAAATTAATATGAGTTACATTATCTGAAGTAAATACACTAATAATAAATTTTTTATGCAAAAGATTCATTAAGTAACTCCTAAATAGAATTTCAACGATTTGAAACATCTCTTAAAAAAAATTTTGGTTTTTTTTCCGTTTGCTCTATAAAATTTTAAGCATTCTTTCATTATCTGGGAATATTTCCATAAAAATTGGATTGCTATTTTTATTGGGTTAAGAAAAATGTCAAGAGTTTTTAAACTATCTTATATATATATATATATATATATATATATATATATATAAATTTAAAACATTACAAGCACGTCGAACATGAAAAATTATCCACCAAAAGTAGGTTAAGAAATCTGTTCCAGTTCAACAATTGAAGTGATATTTGTTACGACATTATCAAAATCAATTAACAATTTTATTAAGTAAATAATATTCTTCTGAAATTTGCCTAATTTATCCATAAATATTATTTGTCGTATGTCTGTCATCAAAAACTCTAAATACAGTAACTCTTTTTTAAATATTCCAATCATCATCTATTCAATGACATGTAATACCCATATAAGAATTAACTTACCAATGATCACCCCAAATATCGCTACCTATATACACACATCTATTAAAATTCATAAAAAAAGATTTGTAAATCTTTTTTTCCTTTTTTTATAAAGATTTTTAATTTCGCGTTTAAATGTATTTTTAGGAGCACGTTTTGCTTGTAGAACATATGTATTTTGTATAAAATGATTAAAATAAAATCTTTTACCAAAACTAAATGATAAATATTCAATGAAAATAAATTTACCTAATTCTTCTTTATAATTCTTTTCATTATAATGAAATAGAAGAGAAGTATTAGGATTGACGTACCCTAAAATTTGTTGTTGTTCGGTGTCAATTTTCACTTTGGTTCAATGTTTCACCTTAAGATGCTAATTAAATGTTCCATATCCTTGTCCATTGGTATATTTGTATCTTTTTTCACAGTGTTTACAAACTACTTCATACTTTTTTGGATCTTCATCAACTTTTTTAATCTTCTTGAAATGGTCCCATACGTTGGATGTAATCTCTCACTCCTTCATTGTTGACATTTCTTTGGTACTACTAGAAGGATGAAGACTCTCTTGCATATGGATTTACTTCATATTAGAAAAAATGTTGATTTCATCATCTACATCAACTCTCCAATCTGCATAATCACAAGGATCAAGAGGATAATCGGGCTCCTCCATTATGCTCTTACCTTTGCCACTAACTCTACTTTCACTTACCTTTTTATTTGATATACAAAATATATATATGGTATGATGCAAAAAATATAGGGTATGAAAGAAAGTATTCAAAATATGAAATTATTAAAGGAGATAATAAAGAAAATTAAAAATTAGAAAATCCAGAATATAATTGAAAGTTAGAGAGAATTTGAGAGAATTAAGATGAAGAGAGAATTTGTGTGAAAAATGAAAGATGGAAGGAGTATTTATAATTTTTTTTATCGTGCATTGAGAAAAAAATATAAATAATTTTTTAATGGGCAACGGCACTCAAAAAAGCCGTTATTAGTGGTTCAGAACCGTCGGTTCCAAGCCTGGTTTCAAATTTTAGGGAATTGAAACCGGCCCTTATGCTACGGGCTAGTTTTGGTTTTGAATCATGGGCCCGGTCAACGGGCTGGTTTCGGGCCCAAATCAGGCTGTGGCCATGACTAGCCATCTAAGTTTGTTAGAAGATTGGTGGGAAACAAAAGAGAAATTGAAGAAGAGATATTTGATTCCCACATTTACGTGCTCATGCATACACTCACATGTAGACGTACATAAGCATCTACATTAATGATCATCTGCGATAGTGACTTAAAATGTTTGTTTCTGTTTGAAAAACTCATTCTTATGAGATAGTGGCTCATCATACATATTTCTCAATTTTGTGAGACAGTGACTCACCATACACATTTCCATGCTTCTAGAGTTCTTAAGAGGACAAAACTCTTGAAAAAAACCATTTCAGTAGATTCAAGCTCTCTTTCTTTGCTTTGAGTATCTCTCTTCCACTGACCTGTAATGGTGAGTTCTTGCAATTTCCTCAGGAAAGAAAATCTGGAGTTTATGTTGCTAGTGTGGCTTCTTCCCCATCCATATCTACAGCTTACATAGCTAATGTAGCAATGCCAGGACATTCCAAATGTACATACAGGTTCTACAGTGGTTGTTGGAAATTGGACATGTTATGGAATGAGGTATCTCCGCTGGCAAACATGCTCCAACTGCAGGACACGAAGTAATTCTGCTCATTCCTGGTTGCCATCTCTATAGAAGCTAGCACTACGTTTGTAGGTTTCAACTTCTACATGCAATTGAACTGTAATTTGGCTGTTTTTCATGAATTTCATCTTACGTTTACTTACAAATAAGTATCGGGATTTACAGCTATCGCTTACCTTTGTCTCTTGCCGTTTGTTTAAATTTGTAGTTCTTCACTGGTTGAATCAGAGCTTTGAAGGCTTTCAACACGCCAATTCTTAAATCTCTGGATGACTCTATATGTTCTTGGAAATGCACATTTTGCCTGTCTCATTTAGATGGCAATCAAAACTTAAATTGATGGACATCAAATTCATCCCTTTTGTGCTTTCTCAATCGAACGGAAGACTAATCTAGGCCATGAATGCTAATCTTATAATGCAGTCGAGGTGCTAGTCCCATTCGTAGAGATGTCTGCCATAACACACAACACAAAGGAGTTCAGCTAGCTATGAACTAAACTCCAGGTGTTGCATCTGTATAATTGGAGACACTATATTCTGCCAATCAACTTTTCTTGAGTAGTGTCTGAACATGATTTCTCGTACGAAGATCCTGAACTCATTTGATAAGTTAATCGTGACATGACAGAAGATCGAGCATTACGAACATCTTCAGAATTATTATTAACAAAAGAAAAAAAAAACATGGAGCAATCGAAAATGATCGTGCCCAGCATGAAATTTTTGAAGGCACTCATATTCGAACTTGTCCTACTCTGAATGAGCTTTCGAATTTAGGGAGGCGAATGTGGACTTACCCATCCACTATCGCGGCGGTGTCCGTGTCCCCTGTGAACTATATGGGTCATCAATGGGGATCACCACAGCTGCAGGATTTGTCACGATCCTGCCTGAGACACTCAGATACATGGCGAGATGTTGTTGCTTTCCTCTCCAACTTCTATGCTTCTCTTGTAGCCTCTCGACAGCCCAAACACAGCAAAACAAATCGCTTCGACTTTCCTTAATCACGAATACTAATAGATGTTGCTCCAACTTGACTACTTCTACTTTGGCTTTTGATCAAGTAGCAAGCCACTAGAAAAAGCACTTGAACAACTTAAATGTTGGTTTGGGAGGGGGGGGGAGCAATTAGTACATGCTAACGTCTGAAAATGCTTCATTTTCTATGGTTAGGAAACAATATCTGATGAGACTAAAGAAAGTTTGATAAGATACTAACTCAGCGTCCGTGAAAGCGGGCTGATCATCTATTGAAAAAAAGATGAAGCTATAGTAGGATTTCCTGTCAACAGTAGGATTTCCTGTCAACATCTAATGAAACGGCAAGAACTCAAATTCAGTGCCCCCACCACTTCATTTCAACAAGATAGTCTACAACAGTATTTAGTAGTATCATTACTGCGCTTCACACAAAGTTGACTATCATGTAGTTCTACGTGCGTACTTCATTACCTTTTGAACACGATCGCATTGATCAAATCATGCCAACGCACACCTACGGAAATGAAAAAACCAAGGAGAGAACAAGCATGAGACCAAGACTCACCATTCTACCATGTCCGGCTTCGTAGCAAAGAAACTCTTTTAGAGTTTGGGAGGAGCGAGAATTGAGAAGAAGGCACTCGCGATCCGAGAACTTTTGAAGTAACAAATTGAGCGTCCACATGGTGGTCATTTGAAAATTCCCTTCTCGATATATTTTTACTTAATTCTCATGTGAATTAACTATTATCTTTATATTTAACTCTCACCGTGATTATAAGGGGTGATACCTTTCTATTTATAATTATAAAAATATCAATTAAATCAGTGTATGTTAAGCTTAATTTGAAAAGCAAATAGATCTTGCCTGTGAGGAGTGCGAATGACAACCACTCTCTCTCTCTTCCTTGACAAGTAGTGAGAGAATATGATGATCGTGAATAAGATTAATATCTCTCTCCTATGTGTGTTTCCTTAAAAATGGCAAAGGAGATTAAGATAGCTTTTTAACGGTGGTCCAGCGATTGGAAACTTGAGTTGACCAGCGGGAGTTTAAAGGAGCAAATAGGTTAATTAATTTCACCTCCACTTAACCATGGTCGGGGTTGATGAACAGTCGTACCATATCGCAATTCCATATTTGCCCTCCTCCTAGGGCCCATATTTCGATTTCCCCCTCCGCTCCCCACAGAACCAAAAACCCAGCTTTGCAACCGGAACGAGCTAAACCACGTGCTTCATTGACCACGGTTGACCCTTATATAAGCTCCGGCTTGGCACATGTGCATTACAATTCATCTTTCCTTTTTCCTTTTTCTTTTTTTGTAATTAGGGTGGGAAGGGTTGATCCGTGTCAGCCAATCCCTCCGGTCGTCGCCAGCCAAATATGGCCGCGAGGGATCATTCAATTTGAGCTATAATTGCCCTTCATCATCCATGACTCAAATATTCGAGGTTGTCTAGCTCATCATCTCCGTCCTTAAGATAGATGCTAGTAGAAGCCTCTTCAGATGAGATATCTCGCGATTAGGCAACACGACACAAGCTGTTAAAAGACCCACCCACGACGCTAATTGACCAATAATTTCATGGAAGACAAGCGACCCATTTATCATTAGGCCAACCGCCTTGCTGATCTACAATACACACTTTGAATTAAGAGGTGGATGTGCAAAAAAGAAAATTGGAAGTGGGGATGGGAGCACATCACACAATAAGCCCCAATTTCGGGTTATACCAATGGCAATTTTACTAGGCTCGTTTTGGTGTAAAATAAAATTTACACGTTCACCAATAGATGGTTGAAAAAAATGAAAGAATTTGATTAAAAACTAAGTCCAAGCTCACATTTTTCCATCCAAAAAATGTATAATTTTCTTTTTACGTTGACGGTGGATCTAATAAAACAAATACAAGTACAAATATGCTCTTAAGTTTTTCTAGAGAAAAAATGTTCAATTGAAACAAGGTGAGCTCCGCAGGGTAGTCATCGATGGTTTTTATCTGTATGTGTATAATTAATATTTATTACCGCACTCGGGTTGATGGTTGCATGAGGTTGAGCCACGTGGCATGGTGCACATGCGAGTCTTACCTGCTGTAAAAGAAGTTGAAGAGGTCAAACGAAACCTAAAGATTTTAGATTTGGGTACTTAGTCACTCGTTAATCCGGAATCATTCATCATAAGATTTCCAGCGTGGGCATGAAATTCTGTGTATCGAACTGTCAATCGTTGATGGAATGAGGTATTACCATTCTGTTGATGCAATGGTTTCTCAGTTCATGTACTCGAAGCCGTTTCTTTCAATTAAGCTTTGCCATGTCTTGAGAAATCTATAGATAACCGTTCGTGAGAACAGCATGGGATGAACAGTAACAGTGATGCGTGATTTTTCTAGATCCTGTATTTGACAAGGTAGTAAAAACGTGCTCCAACTTTGCAGTTTTTTCTTGTAAGGCAGACCAAATTTGAAGCTTATGCAGGAAGATGATATCAGATTAGGACATTGGAGCATTCAACTCTTCGGGTGTTTTGTTTTGTCTTAGATCTTATCAATGTACTTGGAACTTGGCCTCAACATTCCTGAATGTATAAACCTCACTGACAAGCATGTGAAGAGAATTCATCGGGCCTTGGACTCGGACGATGTTGACTTAGTCAGATTGCTGCTGAAGGAGGGCCATACCACTATGGATGATGCATACGCAGATCACTATGCTGTGTAGCACACTGTGATGCGAAGGCCTCGACCAAGCTTCTTGATCTTGGAATTGCTGTTGAGAATTGTAGAAATGCAAGAGGCTTCACAGTTTTGCATGAGACCAAAGGAAAGAATATGGGAAGTAAAAAACTTCTCTCAAAAACTTCAAAAATTTCCACTCAAACCTCCATTCTCTCCACTTTCCCAAACGGAGCATAAATGTCACTTACCAGTGCACGAGAAGGAGGCGTTGCCATTTGAGACTGCTGATATTTCAGTACGGTCCAGTCAAATACATAATCTAATTGGAAACCTGTAGAATAGATTGCCTTGTGGAATGAGAAGGTGGAAATTATGCTGTGGCTCACTTACAGATGACAATACATACATAAATACTCCGCTAATCCAAAAGGTCAAAATGTATACAAAACCTTCGCGGATGAAGAGGTCACGGAATAGTCTCTTCAAGTAAGAATAATCTGGCTCATCATCAAACCGCAGTGAACGGCAATAATGAAAATAGGATGCAAATTCTGTGGGATAACCACGACAAAGAGCCTGTAAAGCATCGGAATTCATGAGTCCATAGAGCCAGAAATGACCTAACATGCTCACAAAGAGATAACATACCTCGATTGAGGTAGAATCCTTTTTCTCACCAATCCTATCATACTTTTGTCTCTTGGTTCCTGCTTTCAATCCCTGCCAAGGGAGACTGCAAAGAAAGGAGTAGTTATAATTACTGAAAAAAACTAAAACCTATCACCTAATCAACAATATAAGATAGGCAGCACAGTTACCTTCCTCTTAGAAGATACATAAGAACGTAACCAAGAGACTCTAGATCATCCCTCCGACTCTTCTCTATAAAGACCGACAAAAGAAGAGAAAAGGAAATCAGCAATGAAAGGAAAAAGAAGAAAAACCAAAAAGCTCACTACTCCAAATAAAGGAATGGGTTACCGCACCAATGCCAAGATGAGTGTTCATGCTTGCATATCTTGCGGTTCCAGTCAATCTCTTGTTTTCCCTGGATGTTCAATCAACAAACACAGTGAGCAGCTGCTCACCATGACACCCACAGCCTCGAATGGTAGACTTTGTCAAGACAAACATCGAGAGTGTTGTAACATTAACGCGAAATAACAGGATCTTGCAAAATTAAGTCAATGTGAAAAGCTTAGAAAAATAACGAGTAACAATAAAGGACACCAAAAATTACGTGGTTCGATCCGAATATCGGTATCTATATTCACGGGGAGAGCCAGCAACAATAATCCACTATAATCGGAGAATCAAAATTATAATTGCTTAATACGCTCGTGTTTTCCGCACCTAAATTATACTCAAAATCCAAAGTGTCTACAAGTAAAACAACTCTTTAATCGAACATAATAAAACTCGTGGAGCACAAATCAATAAGTATAAAGCAAGACGCTCACGTACGGTCGAAAACAAGAACTTGCGAGTGTTAGTTTCTCTCATTCTTCGTGCACAGCATTCGCTTCGATCGGAAACTCAAGATTTTCTTTTACTGTGTTGCTCCCTCTTCTTTTGTGCGGCCATGTGTATATGTATGCGTGTGTGTATATATATTCTTCTCACACTCAAAAAAAAAAACCCTTGAGCCCTAAAGTAGATCAAGTCAACAACTTGTTCTTTTCCGATCAACCCACAAACTAAAATATATAATAAAGAATGTCAGTCCCTTCTTTTGTCTTTTAGTGCCAATGAGTCCCTTTACTATTTTGACGGTGAAAGGAGCTTAATTTCCTCAATCTCTTTGTGTGGTCAACTTGGCTATTTATCCAACCAGGTTAGGTTCCCCAATCGATTCAAAGTCGAGACATAATTCAACAAAGAGAAAATACAGCAGTTGATTTCTTCAGGTGACAACAATAGCTACAGGCTCCACAGTCCATACACCCTTCGGTGGCTCCTCTAAAACGTAAAAACTGCTACTGAAGCCTGTAGTTAGCTGGAGGGCAGAGTAAGTTGGAGAAGACCAACATTGACTTCACAATTGGGATGACCAACAAAATAGCAACAGTAACTCATTTTCGCGTTTAGATATAATTGACGCGCTACATGCTACGCCCTCCTAAAGTTAGGGTAGTGTAACAAGTTTGTCCTTGGTTTTTCTGTTATTTTTTAGTCATTGCTCTTGTATATTCCTCATGTACAAGAACAGAATTTTACTGAGAAACCAAATTTCGAAGGTCATAAAAGATAACGATTGCAATCATCTGAACAGTAATGCCTCAACAGTGCAGGCTTCAAGTCCACATGACTTCAATGACATCATCTTCGTAAACTAAATTCAGGATTGAAGCTTGACCTTCTTTTAGGTAGTCATTCTGAAGCATGATGCCAATGGCATAAAGATACAACGTGGTGAACAGGCTAAGAGAAAGATCAAACAAATACTAATTTAAGCATGTAAGTAACCTACAAAAAAGGAGATTAACCTCGAAAGCTCAACTCACCTGCGAGGAATGTGTTGATGAGTTGAGCTATCTCTGTATTTCTTGGCCCGACCAAAGTCAATAACGTACACCTGAAGACAGGTATGAGGAGAACCGCTCTACATCTTACAAGATCCAAAAAGGAATCACAAAGTCGAGCCAATATGTCAAAAGCACAAACCCGATTGGCCCATCTCTCCAAGCCCATCACAAAATCATCTGGCTTGATATCTCGATGCAAAAATGACTTTGAGGGAACAAACTTGACACGATTGATCTAACAAAAACATAAGCATCAGCACAGATTAAAGACACTCTAATCAAAACCGCAGAGACATTGCAAGCGACGAAACCAATATGTCAAAAGCACGAACCAGATTGGAACGTCTCCCCAAGCCCATCACAAAATTTTCTGGCTTGATGTTTCCATGCAAAAATGACTTCGAGTGAACAAACTCGACACGATCAATCTAACAAAAACATAAGCATCAGCACACATTAAAGACACTCTAATCAAAACCACAGAGACATTGCAAGCGACGAATCAAACCATTTGATCTGCAAGCATCAAAACTGTCTTCAAGGAAAGTTTTCTACTACAGAAGTTAAATAGATCTTTAAGACTGGGTCCAGGCAAATCCATCACGAGTACATTGTCTCGTCCCTCAACACCAAACCATCTTACATTCGGAATCCCAGCTGCAAAGACAGAGAATGAGTAGTTATAGTAATAGCATTGACAGAACAGCATTGAATTAATAGCCGTGGAGAAGGAACATTACTTCCTCCTTGAAGGATCCAATACAATTTTGATTCATGTCGCAATCGAGGATGCTTTGTTTTGATGTTCTCCTGAAAATCAACAGAGTGGTAACTAGTTATGGTAATCACTCTCTAGCATGCGTACCAGAGAGAGAGAGAGTGAGAACAATAAAGCAAATTCTAGCTCCACGGAGTACCTTCCCCATCCATAAAAGTTAGATCCAGGAGAGAAATTCCTCCTCCAAAACTTGTTTATGATTATAAATAGGCATACAACATGCTCTGAAGCATTCTAAATCAATCAGCGAGCAAATGCAGTTCTTAAAACCGCATATCTCGGAACATAAATAAATCAATCAAACTATGCTGTAAGTCTCTCAAACAAATTCAAAGCGAGAAGGGCGAAGAAGATTATAGACCACTTACGAGCTTGATGGCGACCTCTTCATTTCTCTGTACATGAGTACCTGCACAACCATCCAACATCAACCAATACAGCCAAAATTTCAACAACAAAAGAGGGAGGTGGATCAGCAAATCAAGCCAACGACGGACCGAGATAGATCTCTCCGAAGGAGCCACCGCCGATCTTCCTATCGAGCCGGAACTTGTACCCCACGCGAGACTCCATCGTCGCTCGCATCTCTCTCATTGCAAAGAGTTAAAAAAAACGAAAATCAGAAAAGAGAAATTTCAATATATTTTAATGTGCATTAAAAAAAAAGCACAATAACTTATTTAGACTATATTACGGGATCATATTTAAATTAACAAATAAACGTAATATCAAATATAACCAATCAGATATGCATAATCTGAGATATATACAGAATCATGTAAATATCTTGATATGATATCTAAAATATCTCAAAGGCTCACTTTTGTTTCAAACATTTTCCAAAAAGTGATTGTTTATATCATTTAGAAAAATTAGTCAACGAAAAATATTTTCATTATCGATAACAATCCATGCCTAACTATTTTCGTAGGTCATGAAAAAAATTCATTGTATGCACGGTAGAGGAATGATTAATTAATATCAAATTATTACATACCAAAAATTACAAACTGATACATCACGGCAACCTCATTTTTGGATCACCAAAAGCCCCATTCTATGCGTGATACATTTACCCATCTTTAGCTTGTATCAAAGTTTTTCATGAAATTACTAAATTAGATAACACATGGCAATGACTCAACTAACATGGCAATGCATGTGAAAATTCTCTTTTTCTTCTTATTTTTTTCAGGTTGCGCTTCTCTTCAAACTACTTCTAATTGAAGACGTTGAACATCCTAATTTGGCGAATTGGATTAGTGAATCTACGAAAAAAAAATCAAGGAGAAAAGATACCAAAGATAAAGTGTGGTTGAACGAGTTCCAATGCATAATTACACAGATGAAGATGACGATGAAGAGAAGACCGTCTTAGAGTTTTCTGTGCTCTAAAGAGAGAGAATGAGCCTAATTATTTTTAGATTATGGCTAATTAAAGAAACATATAGAGAGTTATGGATTTCCATGTGGACTTGCTACCTTAACTGATTTATCATCACATATCACTAACCTCAGTAATTTCATGGCAAAATTTAAAGAAAGCTAGCAGAGGGGAAATGTGTTCAGTGAGTACCAATTCAATATTTTTGGTTACCCAAAAATTACAATTTGAAAGTTTTTGGTGAACCAAAATTTAATTTTGAGTAAATTAATTACATATGAACCAATTTGGGATTTTTGCGACCCAAAATTTCATTGTTGATATAATTTAATTTTGTGACAAAACGAGCGTTGTTCCAATGTGACAACATCAGAAAATATTTTCTCCAGAGATTTTTAATTCGCTACCTATCTATTTCGAAACCCCTCCAAAAAGGCAAGAAGCTTTTTCTTTTTATTTTTCCCCTCTCCATTTGTAGCACCAAAGAAGGGAAAGAATCAATTGTATCTTATCGTACATCAAACTACGCAAAAGAACTTCTGTTACAAGATATCATCAGCTCTTGATATTCAAAATCTAAGTACTCTCTCGGACTGCCCACCATAAACCATAGATATCGAAAACCTTCTCCTCCATAAGGAACATTCCCACTCTCGGGTCCCTTGAGGCCCTCCATCGAAGAAGGCTAAGGAAAGACAGGACGGGACATTGGAGCTTCGGAGACTTCTTGGGCTCTTGGTGCTATGGGTCTG
>JAGVVM010010877.1:0-12366 GCA_019149425.1 Psidium friedrichsthalianum
AAAGCAACACTGGCATCCAGCCTTCGATCTCCTGACACCAATATCAAGCGGGGACTGTACTCCGCACTTGTTTAGCCTCCATTGAGTTCACCCACTATTTCTCAGCCCTGTTGGGTCTGTCGACATACTCAACTCTCCAAGGTAACCTAGCAATGGCCCCAAGGATTCGTATGACAATAGGGGAAACCATACAAGTATGAAGTGTCAAAAGGCGATTGATAAGAACATACCAGCTTCTGCATAACCAGAAGAAACTTGATGATCACTTGACGAGGGTCTGATCATGACCTGTCTCTGTCCCCTCTTCTCGGATGTTATACATGCTCTTAAGAGCAATCATTCAAAACACTAACCCTAACCATCGTAAACAATCAACAAACTGCAGCCTGCAACACACACAAACTCACCACTCATCAGCATTAAAAGGGGGCAGACATTCTCAAGAAAAGGGGAAGGAAAAAGAAAACCGGGAAAACTAAGCCAACTTGACATCAAAGCGTCATTTAGATCGAGTCACATGAGACGGAGACTACAGACGGATCCAGACATCAAAATTCATGGGTTAGCAAAGCTCCGATACAAAGCAGGGCTCTCTGTAATCATCTTGGCATGCCCGAGATCACAATACGAAATACAGACCCTGGATACGAATTCGTTTTTCCTTCATCCACAAAAATACCCTCAAAAGTATTCGAGGCTTGAATCCAGCCCTTGAAGCATTGGTCAAGTAAATACCGTGAAAAGAAACAAAAGATCTAAAACATCAGTAGGGCCTATAAACAGTACTAACGAGGACACACACGAAGCATTCAGCAACAAATCATTAAAAAAAACGTAGGCAAATGCAAATGAGGCAAAGATGTCTGCTAAACTAATCGAAACCAATTTGCTCGACTTCATCAGAAACCAACAGACAAGATACGATTGTTGCTGAGGGACAAGAAATCGGAGAAACATGTAGGCATTTGATTTTTGAACAGAGTCGCACCGAGGATCGAGAAGGCGCAGCGCGCAAGAGGGCGCGCGCTGCAGAGGAAGCGACAGAGAGAGGGTGAGAGGTTTTCGAGAGAGGAAGAGAAGGGCGAAACCCTATCTGTTTTATACATCGCCCTGCATTGCGGAAGCTTGGGGACTTGGGCTCGGATACCGTAGAAAGCCCGCTTCCTAGATCATGGCCCATTCAGGAAGCCCACAGCTACAATAATGAGAAAGAATAGTGGAATGAGAAAGACGACCCAACAACGCAGGAGAAAGGCAGACGAAACACGTCCATTGATACAGAGGCTTCAAAGGCAACAGAAGTTTCGTACTTCGTAAGAGGGGAAAATGTGAGAAAGGTCCTAAACTTGTTGTACTTGTGTTCAATTTAAAAATTGTGCCAATTTAGTCATATCCTTTTGTGCCATGGCCATGCCCGGCAAGGGCGCTCAAATTAAAAACTAACCAGGAGGAATTTAATTGGCTCTAGATCAAAAGGATTAGGACTATTGACCCAAAAAAAAAGATTTAGGACTAAATTGACATCAATACAATAGGTTTAGGACTTTTCTGACATTTCTAGACATTAGAGTAGGTTTAGGCATCAATACAGTGAACAAATTAAAAGTTCAGGAATGATATTGACTACTGTGCTAAAGGCCAGAGATCACATTGCACATTAAGTTAGAGTTCATGAATAATTTGTGTCATGATTCTCTCATTAGATGACGTATCAGGAAATTGCCTTCGGAATGAGTCACAAATCAACCGGGAAAACAGTACATAAACTCGGTTTCGTGCGCTTCGTGTATTGTTAAGTATCAAGGCGACAGCAAAATGATGAAGATGAGATTGTGCGGAAGCCATGACTATCAGGGCCATATGAACTAAGCGTAGTTCTTCGCCGTGTGAAAGAAAGAAACCCCTTCAGTTTACAAGAAAGAAAGGCGGCATACAAAGAAGAACGACCGTACCTAAACATCTCCAACGTTTGCAAAGTTAGTGTTCATCCGATTAAGTCGAATGAGGAAAGACAAGGTTATCCAGAGAAAACTACTGGGAAATATCCCCAGTTCACATATTTTATACAATTGCTCGCTTAAGAAAACCCAAAACAACTTTTCTTGTTTGTTTGACGTTGGACAAAGCTGGCCCAGCCCAATTCTTCTCAAGCGAGCCCATGTTCCAGGCCATTCGAACGGTCTAAAAATGCGCATGCGAATCAAGGCCCATAAAGCAGCTCCGGATAAACCGAGAGGGCTCAGAATAGGATCGCCGGAGACCGGTGTTCTCCGGTCTCCGGCCAGTCCTTTGTGCACATCAGGACCTGGAATTGTTACCCATGGTTATCTGCAAAAGCGAATGACACAAAAAACGCAAGTCATGCCGAGACTCGACATTTTCCGGATCGATCGATGCTGAAGTTGGTAACTCCCAAATCAAAGAGGAGAACGAGACCCATGGAAATGATGGGATAAGAGGAAGTGCTGCACTTCTATACAAAGAAAATCATTCCATTTATGTGAATCTCTTGGCATGGTTCTTCACCTTTAGACATTCAAAATGGTCACGAACGAATGAAGCGGTCTAATAGAATTCGAAGATTAGCCAAACACGAGCTCGGCCTGCACATGACATGGGGGATCGATATTTTAACATGAGAAGACGACGTCTAAATCGGTCGATTTTATATCGAATTTCATAGATTGCTTCGACGGAATCAGCAATAGCCCGAGTCAAATTTGATAGCAACGACACCATTTGGTTTTATAATATCCACATGTGTTATAATAAGAAATCTGCTGCGTGGACTTTGAGCAGCTAAAAATAAAAGGGGGTCCAAACTATCATTTATATTAAGAAAATAAATGTCGTTCCAATGACGTCCAAAATAAATGGCCTACGATTTTTCCATGAGAGTTACGTTTGGTATTAGCATAATATCACGTAATATATGTTGACATTGGGGTACTATCGGAATAATGTAAAAAAAACGAAAAAGAAATTCTAAGTAGCGACACTATAAGTACTTGAATTTTTGCCTTTTCACAATCGAGTACCTAAACCTTTTTCTTGTGTAATCAAGTACCTCGACTTTTCGAATTTGGCTCAACAAGATACCTTCGTTAAAATCATGGACAAAAAATGCCAACGTAGGCACTAACTCCATCATATAGACGTTAATTGCCAACATCGGCATCGGTAAATTACTCGTGTTAGCAATTGTGCTTTTAACCGTCGTTGAGTAAACAAGTCATGCTGGCAAAAAACGCATCACCTCACAATTTATCAAATGGAGGCATCACGCTGAGCCAGATTGAAAAGTTGAGATACTCGATTGAACAAAAACAAATTAGCTTAATCTGATTGAAACACGGACTAAAACCTAGGTACTCGCGGTTATATTCACCCCAAAGATTAAACAAGAACAAGTGCTCCCATCTCAAAGAGCTTATCTATATGTTATGGACACGTCATACCACCGGCATACCGGATTGAAGTCATTATAATTTGATTTTTCCTTAGTCCTAGGTTCGTTTGGGGTCATAATAGGATAAGAATAGAGGACAATAACCTGCCGATCAATTTACAAATTGTCGTGATTATCATCCGACAAGACCTTAAGGTTAATTGGTCAACCCTTTAAAAATAATAAAATCCACATCCTAAGTTAATTTCGCGCCACGTGCGATGAAGCTCCGCAATCTCCCAAACCCGATAACTCCGCCACCCGAAGTCTAACAAGCCAACTCATGTAACATCAACAAAAACAAAAACAAAGTCATTAATAAAATTTTAAATTAGCAAGTTAATTAAATGATTAATCTGGGGGCTTGGCGTCGTTACACATGTTCGCAGCGGGTATTTTCTTGCATAAAGAATGTAAGGATGACGATCGGGTGAAGATTCAGCATGTCTACAGGACAAGGAGAAAGCTTGCCTGATGTTCCTTTTGGTCTCGGCCGCTTGGTCAACGCTTTTCTGAGATCGAGAGGTCTGTAGATTCGAACTGCCAATCGAATTATCAACCCGTGAATCATCAGTTAATCTTAATTAATTAAACTCTAAGACGGTCGGAATCAGACGCTTGAGACCATACAGTTTATAAATTACGAATAATAAATACAAACTTTATGTTTCATGATTCCATTTTTTTGTTTTTTTTTAAATTTTTTTAACGTGTTTGGTTGTGCACGGTTTTGAGAAGTTAAATCTGTAGCCAGTTGTTTTGACCGTTGCAGTTGCATGCCATGATGGAACTAAAAAGGTGATGGTACAAGACTTTTGTTGCCGAGACGAGGAAAAATTACATTGCTTGTATGATCCTCTTCCGTTAATTTTCATGTGTAGAATAAAAATATAAAGGAGCTAACCCATTTTCCATCACCGTATCTAATTTTGATTAAGCGGGGAAAGATGAATCGTCCATGTGAATTATAGATCAACCCCTATTGTCTTTAGTTTCAATCGGTTTACACAAATGTTAGATTTAGGCTTTTATTTTGCAAAGAATAAATAATTTGAAAAACATTTTTCCTAAAATCGATCGCGTGTATCACTTACAAAATAAATGAAAGAAAGATATTTCCACCGTCCATGATAACGTTCATATACAAATTGTTGTCCATAATAAAAATAATATTTGTCGACTAATTATTTAATGCGATAAAAGAGATTATTTTTTGAAAAATATTTTTCAAATCATTTATTTTTCGCGAAATAAATGCATCTTAGTTCAATTTATATGTGCTAGCATGCTCTCTGTGACAAGGGTTCGGATATTCTACAATACTTTATTCGTATAAGAATCTAATAAATTCAAGGCGTGATAAGAAAGATGCACAAAAGCGGGTAAATGATTAAAAAAAAAAAAGAGAATGCTTGGTGATTCGAAAACAAGCTAGAAAAATTTTGTATTTCATAAAAGTGCGGGTAAGCTATTTAGAAACTAGGTGATCGGTAAACTGTTTTCACCAAAAAAATTTTAACACCGACAAAGTTACTAACTCTTTGAAAATCTGTCGACACTAAAAAAATCCATGCTTTTCCGACAAAACATAGGATCGTCCCTTGAAGTTATTACGCTCAACCTACTCCAAAAACTTGACGTGTTTTGTACCGACCTTTACTTTGTTGCTGTAGATTTCATCAAAATATCGGGCTCAATACTCAAAAAAACCTCAAACTTTACCTTTTGTCCTAATTATATCCAAAAAAAAAATTATCTCATAAAAATCCCCAACTTTGGCCTCTATCCCAATTATATCCAAATTTTTTTTGTCTCATAAAAAATCTACAATTTTTACTTTTGTCCCAATTTTACTAATCTAATACTAAAAAAATCCTCAACTTCAGCATTTGTCATATCCAAAACAATTATCTTATAAAAAAACCCCAAACTTTTACTTTTGGTCCAATTTTACCACTATTAGTTTTCCGTCTATAATTACTATTAGTTAATCTTACATGTCTCGAATTTTCTCGTTGAATTTACTAATGAATCTTCGAAATTCAAAAACAGCAAGTTTCAAAGACAACGAGATTTGAGAATTTTTGTATAGATAATCAAATCGCCATAACTAGTCATTTGTTGGGCTGTTGAGTGCCGGGGAAAATCCGAAACGCAACATCTTGAGTGACTATATATCTCCCAGCAATGTATAGAGAAAGCACACAATAGAAGAGAAGTTGCGAGGTTTTTTTATATTAGTTTTGCTGAGGTCTAATTCTTTAACTACGTGAAAATGTCTCGTAAAATTAACTAATGTTGATTATGAACGTAAGACTAAAGTTGGTATAATTGAGGCAAAAGTAAAGTTTGGGATTTTTATGAGATAACAAGAAATTTTGGATATAATTGGGACAAATGTTAAAGTTATGAATTTTTTTTTTTGTATTAAGCTAGTAGAATTGGAACAAAGCTAAAGTTGTGAGTTTTTTTTAGTGTTAGGCCGATCGAATTGGGACAGAAATAAAAGTTTGAGTTTTTTGTGAGACAAAAAATTTTTTGGATATAATTGGGATAGAGGCTAAAGTTGAAGGTTTTTTTAGAAATTAGGCCCAAAATATCAAGACTCACATGTTTTTTTTTTTTTAATGAGCGACGCCTAAAACATTCATGTGGACAAACATCGACACATGGATCAACATATAGACAATATTTTGAATTTCGATGGAATTTGCTTTCACTTAATTCCAAGGGAAGGATCCTCACGTATGACGGCTCAGGATAACTAAGGCTAATAGTATATCGAGATTCCCCACCTGAAAAAGAAGTTTCGAATGCAACAAGGAATCGGCAAACGTACGAGGACTGTGTCCAAGACTCGTCCAAGAGCGGAGGCAACGCAATGACAAGCAAGAAAAGAGACCAAGTCCGCGACAGACTCCAAAGCAAAAAGGAAGACAGAGACGTGCATTATCGAGAGAGTTCTAGGGTTCGTCGTCGGTCGATTTCGCAGCGGGGATTCAATCAAAGTCAACCATGAACAGACGTAGGATCAAATGCCGTCGTGTTCATCCCCATTTAAACATGCATTGTCATGCAGCTGCTTCTCGGCCGACCCACGTCAAATGAACTCAGCCCGAGGTTAGGTTTAGGGTTTAGGTAGGACTTTATAGCTAATTTCGAGGACTACGCTAATTCAAAAGGCAAAATACATGTGGATATACATCATGAATAATCAGCACCGACGATTTCCCAGGCTTTTTCTCATTTCTGCACTACTATTTTCAGTTGCTTGGAGGGGTTGTTCTTCTCTTTGACCTTTTCGGGTGCTTTTGATTTGGACAAGAAACAGGGAAACGAAGATCGAGACCGAAAGAAACCACTAATTATGTCTTGCTCAGTTCATTTAGGCCGCGTTTTTAGCGGAAATACAGAGCAAAAAAGCTTAGCGAATCGGGCATGCATAAGGCGGCCTGAAAGTTTGTATTTGAAATCAACTAAGATAGACAGATGACAGAGTACTTAGAAAAGAAAAGTTTGGCCACCATTTTCTTTTTCGCCAATCAGGTTGTATTTTCATCTTTCGAGTGTGTGGATTTCGGTGTCGGTATTTTCTAAATGACATTTTGATTCTATCGAAATGGATGACTTAAAACTTGAGACTACTTTTCCCTATCCATTAATTAAGCTGTAATTTAATGACTAAATTGAAAATCAATACTATCTTTCTATGATGAAAAATGATGTCAAGAGAAAGAGTAAATACATGAACTATACAAAAGATATATAACTTACGCCAGAAAATATGTAGATAGATTTATGTATAATATCCAAGTTTTGTGAAATATAATAAGCCATATTTAAAGTAGCTATAACTTATTGATCTTATTCTTGCTTAAACTAAGTTGCTTCTTTGTTCATTTCAATAGTTTGATGTACTAACTTTTAAAAGGGGTTAGTATTACGAAAAAATTCAAATTGGTATACATATGACCAATTTAATCTAAACCAATTTTTGACTCGTCAAAAATCTCAAACTGATATACGCATGACACATTTACCTTCCATTGGCTTCCATCAATTTTACGTTGAAATTGCCGAGCTGGATGATACATGACAATAACTTAATTGACCTAGTAAGTCTATGTGAAAATTCAGGAGATGAGCAGATAGATTCCAGGCATATTTGAGCTTAACTTCTACTAGTGGTGTTTTAGTTCATAGAGTCCAATGATTGAATACGGTTATCCTTCCTTCGTCAAAAGTACATATGAACATATCTATTTACCTTCCTACTTACTAGGTCGATCGAGTTATTATCATGTCTCATCCAACTCAACAATTACATGGTAAAATTTGTTGGAAGCTAATGGAGGGCAAATGTGTCACGTGTGTACCGATTCGAGATTTTTAGTGATCAAAAATTAATTTGTGATAAATTTATCACAGGGACACTAGTTTGGGATTTTTGGTAATAAAAAAATTAATTTGAGCTAAATTTGTCACATGTGTACAGATTTTGTGATTTTTGTGCTATTAACCCTTTTAAAATATTTTAGTTTGACCAATTAGATTATTATTTTAATACCAGATGTCTTTATTTTCGCCATTCTACTTTTCATTTGTGTGGATTTGTTCATCAGACGAGATTTGCTCATCCCAATAACTGAAATAATTATACAATAATATTCCAAAATGAAGAATTCTCTTTGATTAATCATTATTACGATTTAACTTTTAAAGTGACATATATTAAGTTTTTCCCATCTGATGCAGTTTACATGTACAAAAGAATAATGATACTTTTACTTTTGCCTAATTTGACTTTACCTTTTTATATTGCGTGAGTTTTGGAATAGTTACGTGATTCGACGAAGATCTGCATAGACAGCTCCTGTTAGTTTTCCAAAAGGTTGAGTTGCCAACTTTGCTTTTTTGGAGTTTTAGAAATCTAGTCTCTGTTGATGTGATGAATTAACATGGGAAATCTAGTCTCGGTTTCATAAGGAACCGGAAACCGGAACTGGAACCGATAGTTCCTAGAAAAATGGAACCGAGAATCAGATCCTAGCTCATTGGAACCTGAAACCGGACCGGGAACCGGTGGTCCAGTTTTTCGATTTTCGATTCTACCCTGGAACCATGCTGATCCCTAATCAATATGTCGAAATATAAACATGGATAAATACAATGGTTGTTTGCTAGAAATTAGCAAATGCAACGGAAATGTTAAAAGTTTACGACGTCTCTTCCTCGTAACTCATGACCTAATTACCTTTTCGCTCACGTAAGAAGTAACTTGATTGTCCTTTTCTCCTTCTTTTGTCATCGCGTTCATAAAAGCATCATGCTTTATATACCATACCCTATGAAAAAGGGCAAGTGAAAAAGTCAAACTGAACAACGCAAAATCCCCCATATTGGAAAAAAATATTGTATTCCTACCAGTACCCAAAAATAACCCTAGTCAGGTATATTTCGATTTTGTATGTTGATACATGCTATCGCTTTTTTCTTAAGTCTTTTTGCTCACATCGTGATTAGTCAGGCGCACGGTATGATTAAAAATCGATGACATCGAATAAAAGATTTTGTTGATTATATCATCATTAGTATAAGTTATATAAATGGCTATAAGCAAGCTTTCCTAAAGCTAGCACCGAATAATGTGCATAATGAATACGATGCAAAGTGAATGTATACACTAAAATGCAGGATTAGAAAACTGATCGACGGGATATCCGACCGACCGAATACATTAATTAAGACCCCATAACTCAACTGATCTGAAATACTTTGTTTTAGGGTTTGACTATGATCAGCGTGGCCATAAATAATGATCAAGATATGGCAATTTTAGGACCCATGCATTCATCATTTTCTGCTGCTAAATATAGAACAGAAGTCAAATGAAGCGAAAGCGACGTGGAACTGTAATGAATTGCCAAAAGTAGAGAGCTTAGACGGAACTTCCTGAGGATGTACAGTGATGCTAATGTTAATAATAGGTGAATTGCATGTAATGATAAAATAACGTTGTTTAATGTTTGTTTTATGTGTCCGAGTCATTTGGACGTTTCAGATCTCCATTTATGTAAATGAAACCGAGCTTGAGTTCACGAGCCTGCAAAGCCATGGCGGGAGTTTTTCTCTAAAAACGGAAACAACCGTTTGCTGATACTCCAAGCAAAGCCCTAGCTCTCTACAGCCATAGCTCCTCTTCTTCATCTTCCCTCTCAGTCTCTATATACTCTCTTCTGTCCAACTTACACAAGCAAAAGCCCAATTTTTTTTTTCGCTTTTTATGAACTTTTTATTGTTGGTTCTGTTTCGAAACGAAGATCAGCTCACTATATAATCCCAAAAAGAAGAAGAAGAAGAAGAGGAGATCTTCGAACAGTGAGTTTTGTCTTCCTTGTCAGACTACTCCTTCTGATCGACCATTTTGTGCATTAGTGTTAGTTCCATCTTCTTGCTTTCATATTTGCTTAAGCATTTTCTGCAGTTGTTTCTTTCCTGCTGAATGTGTCTGGAAATGAAAGAATTAGATGGTCTCTGAGAAATTTGGAAGCTTTTTGAGTCACCAACCTGCGCAGTATAATCCAATGCAGGGTCTCTAGTGTACCGACATTTTGTTTTAATTTCTGAATGTGTTTTTCTTAAGCTTTAGATATGTTTTCACTCAAAGAATTTGGTGAAGATCATTAAAGATGGTTATGCTCATGAATCATTCAATTATCTGGTGGGTTTTCTGCTTGTGCGCAGGCCATTCTAAGTTGCATTGAAGACCATATTTAGCTGCGACAATGAGCAACTCCTTTCTTCCATCTTTGCAATCTGAGCTTTTCACCATTGGTAAAGAAGAATTCTTTGATTCATAGTACTGTAGTTGATCAATATGCATCACAAAGTTTGCTCCTTTATTTGACTGCAACCAATGAAGGATCAAGATTTTTTGGCCAGTGCAGTTGAATTTTTTGTTTTGATTAGTTTTTTCTGATACAAATTGTTTGCAATTCTTGTTTATTGATCTTCAGGGAACGAGTTTCGGATGCCGAATCTGGAAATTTCTACGCTGGTGGACAGCAAAATGTATTTGTCTTCTTTTTGTCGTTTACCTGGAAAAAAGAAGAAGAGGAAAATTAATCATATTCTTTAATTTTTTTTCCCTCATGATACAGTTTTGATGACAGGAACATGCACAGCAGTGGGGGATTCTATTTGCAGTCCAAAGCATTCAATGACGACTACTGGCTTAGAGGTGAAGATAATGTGGCTATTCCTGCTCAGCCCCTTAATGATCTTCAAGCAGGTTTGATTTATTATTTTTGATAAACTATATTTGTTCTAAATTTAGGGGTAAATCATGCGATATATATCGAGCTACACACGCCTGAAAATTCATTTTTCCTGTCTATGACTGCATTATGCATCTAAGAAGTGATTAATGAATTTTCCTTTTGAATTTGACAGGTTATGAGTACATCACATCTAGCTATGGTACAATCTATGAGCAGCCAAGAAGAAGATTCTGGTTCCACAAACTCCAAGTGTATGCTCTTTATCTCTTTGGTTATGTATCACAATTGTAGCTCAGGATTTCAGAAGGTTAACGTAGTATCAGTTGATTTTGGCATCGATTGTATGTTCGAGACACGAGGGGTTCAGTGTGTTGACTTGTGATCTGTCTACAGGATTTGCAGGCCAATCACAATGCAAGGAAGCACCAGTCAAAGGGAAAAGGGTTCGTGCCTGGAGAGGGATTTGGCGTATCGCCGCTCATGAGCACGCCTTTGAACGAGTGGAACAAGAACAAGAGGAAAAGAACCTTGTCTAATGAAGAACACCATGAAGTCAAAAATGGCTCGGTTGAGGCTCAACAATGGAGGGTATTTTCTTTTCCTCATTGAAAAAGCTCATCAAACATAAGAAATTAGTATGGCTGTACCAACCAATTAGTATAGTTCACCAGAGAAATACTGGTTGTTAACTTAACTAATCGTTTCTCGGGCATCAAGTGATTTGTCAATTAAATTTGCAGAGTCAAGTTCCACTAAAGAGAAGTCAAAAGATAGGTGACAAAATTACAGCTCTACAAAAGCTGGTGTCTCCATATGGCAAGGTCAGTTTGCATCTCATCGAGATCATTAGCCAGTTCTAAAAGATGGACAATATCTTTGAATGTTAGCTCCTGAATGTTAATTGCTTTTTCTCATGTTAACAAAAACATTTCAGACTGACACTGCTTCAGTGCTCCAAGAAGCTTCCCTATATATCAAGCTCCTTCAAGAACAAATTCAGGTAATGAATGATCTTCATCTACCTAGTCCAAGCAAAAAATGATCCAAAGAATCAAAAATCAGAGAACGGAAAAGAGACCGACCCTTTTCATCTTGTTTCAATCCCCATTTATCTAGTCTGTTTCAGATTATGCATGCCAATGAACTTCCAGAGAAAGCTGAATTTACCCGTACAAGTCACTGATGATGCTTCCTCATTTCTGTCGTGCTGCCTACAGAATCTTTTCCAGATGCTAAGCAGCTCATATAGTAACATCAGAGCACTCCAACCCCAGGTACTCAATCTCTAGCGTTCACTAATTTTTCTGTAATTTATTATAGAGCTTTAATCTCAGCAAGGTAGGTTATTTAAAAATCTGATTACGTCGTGCTTTTCTCGCAGTGGTGCATTTATGTAGAGGAGAACGGGGAAAGGAAACTTGATTTGCAAAGCAGAGGACTCTGTTTGGTTCCGTTATCATCGATTCAGGAATGGTCGAGAAAGAACCGTGCTGAAGCTCACAGTCATGCCGTTTATCAAGGAACTTGGTGAAGTTGTTATTACGGGACTTTTCATCCAAACTTGTTTAAGAGCTGATTAAGTATCACCTTCAGGACATTCAGTTCGGAGAGAAAAATAGTAAAGGGTGTTTGATTGGT
>JAGVVM010010878.1:0-24092 GCA_019149425.1 Psidium friedrichsthalianum
GGAAAATCAAGATCGAGTTCGCAGGGGCTAGTCGACAACAACAAATCTAAGGTAAGATGGTGCATAATAAATATGTTAACACTATATAGACTTGCTTATTATTTAGATAATTATTTGTGCCTGCTACTCAATAGATTGATCCTACTGTGTATGTTCTATCGACCATTTTTTATTTATTTCTGGACATGGTGGAATAGGAAATGCAACCATCATAGTATCCATATTTGCTTTACACATATGGAACAATGAGTAAAAAAGAAATAATAAATAAATAATAAATTAAAATCAAAAATAATTAAAATATATAAAAAAAATTCAAAAAAATAAAAAAAATCAGGTTTTTTAATTCCAATAAAAAAAGAGAAGAAAAAATCATAAAAATAAAAAAAATGAATAAAAATCAGGAAACAATAGAAAATTCAAAAAAAAAAGGAAAAATTCTAAAAAATTCCAAAAACTTCTCAAACATCTCAACAATTAGGAAATTGACTATTTAACTAGTCGATCCTATTTTCAGCAGTTTTGCCCTCCAATCATTTCAAAATGACGATTTTACCCCTTATGGGTAATTATCTCAAAAAATTCTGAAAAATTCAGAAAAATCTCAAAAATTAGAAAACGGGCCATTCCAACTGGCCAATCCTATTTTTGATGAATTTCCTTCCCGATCTTTTCAAAAAATAACGATTGTGCCCTTATGGGTAAATTATCTAAAAAATTTCAGAAAATTCAAAATCTCAAAAATTAAGAAGGAGCCATTTCGACTGACCAATCCTATTTTGATGAATTTTCTTTCTGATCTTCTCAAAATGACGATTTCACCCCCTTATCGGTAAATTGTCCTGAAAAATTCCAAAAAATTTAGAAAAATTCCAAAATTAAGAAACGAGCCATTTCGACTGGTCAATCCTATTTTTGATGAATTTCCCTTCCTGATATTTTCAAAATGATGATTTTGCCCCTTTATGGGCAAATTGTCTCCAAAAATTCCAAAAATTCTCAAAAATTACAGAAAAATGGGAAATGATTAATTTTGACTGGCCAGACCCATATTTTGTGACTTTGACTCTCACTTCTTCATGAAATGATAGTTTTTACCCCTCATGAGCAAACTGTCTCCAGAAAATCAGAAAAATAATTCAAAAAATTTTCAAAAATTGTGCGAAATAACGAATGGCTACATTCAATTGTTTGACCTGTTTCCACCTCTTGAACCTTGAAAAATGATCATTTTGCCCTTCTGATTAGTTTGACTCAAATCTTTCCCAATCATCCCAAATGAGTTTGCATGAAATAAAATGGTACCAAAAAGCGTTAGAATAATCTAGCGTAACCAAGTCCCGAACTCATTTTCTCTAGTTCACAGAAATAAATAAGTTCTCCCACTAATTTATTTAGGTTTCTAATCGACCTATCAAGAATGATTAGTGGCGACTCTAAATTTTAAAATCATTTAAACGAAAACCAAAGTTGCGATTCGGTAGGGCTTGGGAGGGTCCGCGTTAGGTTAGTTAATCTAATTAATCTGGTATCCGTTCACCCGATCGATCGAATAAATTAATTTTTTTCGGGTCACGACACTCATGAGTTGTCAGATTTGCTACCATAAAGAGAAATAGAATTTGTGATTGAGCTAGTTCCTAGTACAAAGCCAATCTCTAAGGCATCGTATAGGATGGCATTGTCTGAGTTTAAGGAATTAAAGGTGCAGATCCGGGATTTACTAGATAAAGGATTTATCCACCCTAATGCATCCCATGGAGAGCGTCTATGTTGTTTGTAAGAAAAAGGATAGATCATTGCATCTGTACATAGATTATCGACAGCTCAATCAGGTAACGATCAAGATAAGTATCCTTACCAAGAATCGATGATTTATTTGATCAACTTCAAGGAGTTTTCAGTATTTTCCAAGATCGATCTACAGGCGAGATATCATGAGCTAGGGATGAAGAAGGAGGACATACCGAAGACGGCATTTAGGATGCGTTATGGTCATAATGAATTCACTGTAATGTTATTTGGTCTAACAAATGCCCCTGCTGCATTATGGATTTGATGAATATGGTGTTTATAGAGTATTTGGATAGATTCGGCATTATATTTATTGATGATAATTGGTATACTCGAAGAGTTATGAGGATCATGAGCAGCATCTAAGAATAATATTGAGAACTCTTATAAGCATAAGTTGTATGCCAAGTTCAGCAAGTACGAATTTTGGTTGACTATTGAAGCTTTTCTAGGTCATGTGATTTCTAGAGAAGGGATTTGGTGGATTTGGCCAAGATTGAAGCAATCATGGATTGGGCGAGGCTGACAACGGTGATAAAAAATTCAGAGTTTCGTAGGACTAGCACGCTATTATGGAAGTTTCATGAAAGATTCTCCATGATAGCTATGCCACTGGTGTGTGATTGTTGAAAAAGAACGAGAAATTCGAGTGGACGGATAAGTGCGAATGTAGTTTTCAAGAGCTTAAACATAGCCTAACTACGGCTCCTATGTTAACGATATTGTCTGGTCCTGGAGAGTATGAAATTTATAATGATGCTTCGTTTAAGGATTGGGCTGCGTTCTAATGTAACATGGGATAGTGATTGTATATGTGTCTCGTCAATTAAGACCGCATGAGTTGAACCACCCGACGCATGACTTGGAGTTAGCAATTGTCGTTTTTGCTCTTAAGATCTGGAGGCATTATCTAATTGGAGAAAGGTTTCAAGTCCACACTGATCATTAGAGTCTCAAGTATCGGTTCTCTCAGAAGGAGTTGAACATGAGGTAATATCGTTGGATGGAACTTCTCAAGGATTATGATTGTGAAATTTTGTATCATTCGGGTAAGGCCATAAAGTTGCAGATGTGCTGAGTCAGAAGTCAGCTATTGCTCAAATGACGGTGCATGAGTGGCATCGCTTGGAGGAAGTGCGAGATTCAGATGTTAAATTGGAGGTGAGTCATCTATCAAGTCTGATGGCTATATTAAGGATTGAGCCGAAAGTGCAGGTTAGAGTTAAGGCCTTGCAGTCTTCAGACCCTCGAATTCAAAAGATCCTTCAAGTGGACTCAAGGAAAAGAAAAGCTGACTTCCATGTACCTGAGGACAAAAAACTGAAGTTTCGAGGACGTCTGTGCGTGCCCGCTGATGAAAGCCTTAAGGAAGAAATCTTGTTAGAAGCGTATCGTAGTAGTTAAAATATTCATCCAGGTAGTACGAAGATGTTTCAGAATTTGAAACAATGTTTATGGTGAAATCTCATGAAAGCGGACATAGCCAAGCTCGTGACAAAGTGTTTAACGTGCTAGCAAGTCAATGCGTATCATTGTGAGCTAGGTGGACTGCTACAGTCACTTGAGATTCCAGAGTGGAAATGAGAGCATATCATGATGGATTTCGTGATGAGTTTACCAAGAAGTTAAAGAGAAATGATTCGATTTGGGTTGTGGTGGATAGATTGACGAAGTCTACACATTTCATTATTGTGCGAAAGGATTTCTCTTTGGATAAGTATGCTTTATTGTATGTGCGGTAGATAGTATGTCTTTATGGAGTGCCAGTAACGACCACATCAGATCGTGATCCCAAGTTCATTGCTACATTCTACATTGGGAACGAAGTTACAGGTTAGTACAACATTTCATTTGCAGATGGATGGTTAATCTAAAAGGACAATTTAGATGCTCGAGGAAATGTTGCAAGCTTGTGTTTTAAATTTCAAAGGAAGTTGGGAGGATCAACTGCATTTGATCGAGTTTGCCCATAACAACAACTTCCAGCAAAGTATCAAGATAGCGCCTTTTGAGACATTGTATGGTAGGGCCTGTAGAACTCCAGTCTGTTGGGAGGAGGTAGGTGAAAGAAAGATCATCAATCTTGAGCTAGTGCAATAGTCGACGGATGATGTCATGCTCATCAGAGAAAGACTTAGGACAACTCAGAGCCGCCGGAGGAGTTATGCCGACAAGCGGCAAATATTGTCGGAGTTCTAAGTGGGTGATCAAGTTTTTCTGAAGATGTCACCCATGAGAAAGATATCTTGTTTTGGCAAAAAAGGGAAGTTAAGTCTGAGGTATGTAGGACCCTTTGAGATTTTGGAGCAAATAGAGAATCTGGCGTATCGCCTCACGTTGCCGCCGAGAGTTGCTCAAGTTCATGACATTTTTCATGTATCGATATTGAGGAAATATAAGCCTAACCCTGCCCACATGTTAAGTTTTGATGGGATCAAAGTGGATGAGTATATATCATGGAACGTCCAGTGAAAATTGTGGACCTAAAAGAGCAAGTGCTTCGCAGAAAGATGATCCCTTTAGTTAAGGTAATTTCACAACATCATGAAACTTAAGGAGCAACGTGGGAGAGCGAAGAAGTCATGAAAAGTCAGCACCCTTTTCCTTTTGGGGATGTTGTCACGACCCAATCTTCGAAATCGATCGGCTAATGGACTGCTAAGCTGCTTCTCAGAATGGGCTTAGATCGGGCCCTCCTAAGCTCATACCAAATCATGACAAATTATCGAATTCGACTTTAAGTGTGGTCGGGTGACATGTATATACGTGTACATGCTTTCGGATCGCCATCGATCTTTGGGGAAGGTAAATTGGAAACCTCGTCGGACGGTGGGAGTAGCCGTATGACTCTAACGAAACTAGAGATTTGGTATCGGGGATTTAGTTACGCCAATGTAGCCACTATGCCCTTTCGGTACCGAAGTTGAACAATTTTCCTGACTATGATTTCATGCAAATGAATCGGGATGATAGAATCCTAAAATCTAGGAGTTCATGCAGATGAAAATAACTAACCTATAAATCACAATAAAAAAGATAGGTGCACAGATCAAGGATTAAAAGTATACTGATAAAAGGCATCAAATCAATACATGACATCTCTAATAAAGCCCTACTGGCTTAAAGAAGGGGTGTATTAAAGTTTGGAATAAGTTTGGGATGATTTGGAGGCGATTTACCCATCAAGGGCAAAATCGTCATTTTGGGGTACAATTTGCCCAAAAGCGAAATTGTAAATTTGAAGGGATTTGGGACCCAAATCATCAAAAATATGGTTGGTCAGTTGAATGTGTCCGCTTTTCAATTTTCGAGATTTTCTGAAATCCTTCCTAATTTTTTGGAAACAATTTGCCCATAAGGGGCAAAATCATCATTTCAAGAAGACTCGAGAGTCAAAGTCATAAAATATGGGTTTGACCAATCAAGTTTGACCATTTTCCATTTGTTTGTGAAATTTGGGAATTTTTCGGATTTTTCGAGACGATTCGCCCATAAGGGGTAAAATCGTTATTTTGAAAAGATTAAAGGGAAAAAACCATCAAAATAGGATTGGTCGGTTAAAACGATCCGTTTCCTAATTTTTGAGATTAATGAAAAATTTTCAGAAATTTTTAAAATTTTTTATTTATTTTTTTAGAATTTTCCATTTTTTTATTTTTTTGAATATTTTTTATTTAAAATTAGTGATCCAGGCTGGGCTCCTAGGCCCAACCCTTCTAAAGCCACGAGCTAAGAAGAAAACCGAAAGCCCAAATAAAATCTAAAACAAGAAAGACCCATTTTTTTAATAAAACCCCCAATCAAACCTAAAGCCCAATAACCTATTCTAGCACACTCTCCAGCAGTAGCCCACTCGAATAGCCTATCCACCCCTCTTCAATTTAACCACACAAAGCAACCCAACAATAGATTTAACCAAGCTAACAAAGATAAATCAGTTTGATTGTCACTGCAACTTCATTCAATAACTCACGTTTTCTTTCTTTTCCTATTTTCTATTTTTCTTTTTGTTCCCTTTTCCATTTTTCACATTGTCTTCTTCGTGGGTCTTCTCCTCCCAAGCTCTACTGCAACTGCCCCCACTCCTCAAACGCAATCCCCATTCCTCTTTTGTTTTTCTTTTCCTATTATTGGGGAGCAACATGGGTGATCGGTCAACTTGGTCATTGGAGAAGACGACCGGAGGGTCGCCGTCGACCAAACTTTTTCGACGAACTCGCCGAAAAATTTGGTCGAAACCCAAACCAACCATTTTGAGCCTCCTTTTCCATCGAGACCTCTCTAAACCATTATAGCATCCATGCTTACCATTTTTAGCCATTAATAGAGCTTAAAAATGGACCTAAACTATACAAGTCGAGAGCTAAAAAAAAAGAAGAAGACGAACTTGAACCTTTGATTTCCAACACTAACAAGCTAACCTAAGCTATCAAGAAGCATCATGGAAGTCTGGAGAAACTTACCTGAGCAACCGAAGGCCTCCGTTCAGCGCGAAGGGAGCATCCAAGCTCGAGAGGTGTTCACAGGTTCAATGGTCGACTTGGTGATTTTTTATGTAATGTCAATGTAAAAGGTGGATAGATACGCAGTCAATAAGTGCTCAAGGGAAGTTTGCAACAGAAAGACCAAAGGAAAAACAAGAAACAGCGAGCATGCCATTAACGGAGCTTCGCGAGCTCAAAAATAGTGATTACCATTTCGGGGGTCATAGAGCTGCACGGGTAGGTTAAAGAGCTTCCTTGGGTTGTTTGGAAGCTCGAACTATTAGAAGTATGTCCTAAAGCAACCATGTGATGGTCGCATGTATGGCATAAATATTGTACTATCGATATTACATTAATGGTAAGATGCCTATTTATTCATCTTGTCCATTTATCTTAGATGAATAAAGTCTATTAGATCAGTTGGAACTGATACCCGTTCTTGAGGCGTCAAGAATATGTATGATGGGTTATCAGTTGGTTTCTGATCTTCAAATTGGTTCCTGGTCGAAGGATCGTGGATTGGGCATCTACGAGCTGGTTGAGACCAGTGTGTTCGCAGCCCGCTATTGAGTATTGGATACCCAATAGAGATAACGAGTCACAAGTCATCGGACGTTAGACATCTAAGCTGGAACACAGGTGTTCATATCGAAACGAGTTCAATCGAATCCACTGAACATGACGAAAGAGCGATTGACTAACATGGAAGCTTCATGTTTGGTCAATGTCTCAATCGCTCTTGGCTTTGGTGTGTTCATGGTCTTCAGACCTGAGCCATTATGCTGGCTTGTATATTGGATGGTTATAGTTCACAGGTACGATATTAGCTGATTATTAATCCACCTCTGTGCATGATGGTCACAGTCCTCCACATACGAAGTCACAGGCGTGGGCAACAGTTGGGATCTGTCTCCTCATTAGATAAGGTTATTGTCTTATGCTATCTCTACGTGACGATGCATTAGAAAGTCCTTAGCCAAGGTAGAAGTCGAGAGAAGTCTCGCCGAATGCATGTCAGATAGATTTATGCACATGATTAAATCTGTGGGTTTGACTCAGATATACATGGCCCTCATTCGATCGGGACATCGTAAGACAGAAGAATTGAATAACATCGAACCAAGGCCAACAGGTTCACTTTGTCCTCTTACTTCATTCTGATTGGGTAACCGTGATAAGTTACTAGACGTCACTCACGGTTTGTTAGATCTAAGGATTGATTTGGGATGATCAATTCCTTGAGAAATCCCACTGCCAGTTTAGGAGTGAACCTAGGGATGTCACATGCCTTTACCGATATTTGGCGGCGTCCATAACGAAGACAGGATCGCGAAAATGCGATAGGACTATCTAGATAGTCAAAATGAGTTAAAACGGATTAGATTTGTTTCCTTTTTTCAAAGCTCACTAAAGACGAAATTAAAGACACAAGCATGATATCATGATGATGTCATGGATGATGTAATGGTTACATCATCCCTACATCATCATTGGATAAGGATTGTCATCCAAAGAGAAAGGATAAGAAAAGTTATCATTGAAAAGTCAAAAGTAGAATAGGATTTTCTATCCATTTGACAGAGATGTTTGGCACATCAAATTACGTGATTTGATCACGAAACTTGAGGGGTATCAAGCCTAGAATGTCTAGAACCCGTGGATAACGATCGCTGCCCAACACGACGACGTTTGGGCTGCTCAATACGACCAGCCAATGGGGTTGGTCAAAGGCGGCAAGTCAACTGGCCATGTGGGCCAGCTGGCAGCTCACATGGCAACCTCCCATTGGCCGCCACGTGAGACGATTTTGGAGGGTGGTATAAACCGCCCCTCCCCCTCATTTTCTCCCTCTCTCTTTAACCCTCTCTATAAATAGAAGTAAGGGGCCTAAGGTTTTAAGGTTAGAAACCTGAGAGAGTCACACATATACTTGCCAAACTTCGTGAAAAAGTGAGCTCGAGAATAAACCAATTTGAACACACAAAGGTTGTGTTTCCGTTGGTTGAAAAATGAAAGGTTCGGATCGAGATGCCGCGAGGATTACTAGCATAATCCGAGAGCCGTTTCCCTGAATCTCCATCTTCCAAGTCGCACAAGTGTTAGGGCATGTCTGAACTAGAGGCTCAACACCTCTCGGGCTCGAGGACAAAGAAGCAGAGCTGGATTCAACCTCTGTCGTTCAAGGTATATTTCTAAACTTGCTTTAGAAAGTATGATTTTCAATTAAAGTATACGGGGACTTCTGAGACGATCTGGGGCGCCATTTGAATTTATTTTCTTTCGCTGCGTGTATGACATGCCTTCATGAGTGTGGCAAGTGCCCGAGGCCACTAGAAAATCAACAAGTGGTATTAGAGTCACGCTTAGAACTTCCGTATACTTGGTTGATTCGGTTTTTGACGATATTTGGAATATTATCGTTGGGTCTTTGAAATTTGTTTCGAAACTTGACGGACCCGACCCACGCATGTCTAGACTTGACATAGGAGCCCGAGGGTCGTTGAACAACCTCGGATAGGCGGTAGGACCGCCCATGGCTCACAGTCAACAATCGCCAATGGCCATGAGGGTCAAAGGCGGCCACCACCTTTGATTAGCGAGATGCGCGGTAATTTTGTAAAATTAAATTATTTAGTTTTGCATAAGACGAACTGAATCGATTTGATCGAAAACGTTCAAACAAACTCGAAATGAGCTCAAATTTAGTCGAGCACTCGGAAACGAGCCTTTGACCAAAAGTCATCCCTTTGGCGATGAGTTGCGATGGATTTGGGCATTCCGGGGTCGTCTAGACACGTCTGTAGCTCTGTTTTTTTTTTTTATGAAATCGGATGTCGCAAATTGTTGCAAGTTAATGTTTTATTGTTCTTTTGATGTACTTGAGCATATGTTATGATATGTATGTGATATATATGATGTCTATTCTGGCGGAGGGTTATGATCTGTTTGGAGGATATGTTTGCTGTTGCTGGTTACTGTTAAGACTAGTAGAAATGGAATAGACACAGGTGAAACCTGTTTAGAGACCCAAAACCTCCTCAATTGAATATCAAGTAGTAACAGGTATTAGACTCGTGACCTACTGCTGTCGTGAACTTGATGCTCTGCCATAGTGAGTTGATTGACTTATCATGGATACATGGGGGCCAATTGCCTTCTATGACAGAGGATAAATCCATAAAAGCATTGGATGCTATGGATATTGAAACAAGGCGATTCCAATAACTGTTAGGTGAGAAATCGTCTGTATTTCAATCCCTGCAAGTGACGGTGGGTTAGACTTAACTGTGATTATGAGATCAATAACTATCAGGTGAGACCTTCGTGATCCAGAGGCTGAATAATGATTGGGATGAGCACGAGATGCCTAGATAGGTTGATCCACTCATCTAGTTCATGTAGAACACCAATAACTGTTAGGTGAGGCAGACCATGAACTGATGAGACTCTAATCCCCACTAGTAGTTTGGCCTAACGAGGACTACCGTTTCTCACTAGAGGAGTGTGGGATTCGATAAATTTAGTGGGAGCCTATTTCATTTAAAGGCCAAAATGAAATAGTAAGTAATCGATAAATAATATCTAACGACCTGATTTTCTACACCAGATTTTTGTTATACTCTATGAAAATGATAAACCCAAACCCGATTGCCTCAATTCTAGATAAGAACTGCTTGATTGATCTGAATTTCAATGATTGGCTTCGAAATTTGAGGATTGACCTCAATATGGAGAAGCTCGGATATTTGTTGGATAAGGATTTACCAACCAAGCTCCCTAAGGGTTCAACCATAGACGAGCAGGACACTTATGAAAAGTGAAAAGAGGACGACCTAAAAGTTAAGTCATACATGTTGGCATCCATGAATAATAAATTCCAAAAGAAGTACGAGAACATGGACAGCGTAAGGTCAATTATTCTTCATCTGAAAGAGTTCTTCGATGAGAACAGTTGGACTGCCAGATATAAGATATCCAAGGCACTGTATCGCATGAAGATGCCAGAGGGTGCCTCTGTCAATGATCATGTTCTCAAAATGACCTAGCACATTGAAGAGCTTGCAAGGCTGGACCTCATTATGGATAATGAGCTAGCTGTGGATTTGATCCTCTAGTCCTTGCCTGAATCCTTCTCAAGCTTTGTTCAGAATTACCACATGCATAACATGCAGAAGACTCTGGCAAAACTTTATAGCATGTTAGTGGTATATGAGAAGGAAATACACAGCAAAAGGCCAAATGTGATGGCCATACTGAAGCGTCTTCCTCGAAGAGTAAGACTTCTTCGAAAAGGAAGAAAAAGTTTAAGAAAGCTATGCAAAAGCCAAAAGTGGACAAAGGGACCTATCATTACTGCCGGGCCGATGGGCATTAGAAGAGGAACTGTAAGAAGTACCTCGCTAGCTTAAAGGCTAAGCAAAAGGACCATCCCTGTGGAGGTATGATTTCTGTGCTTATTGAGACTAATCCTATGGTTAGTACACAATCCAGCTTATGGGTTCTAGATTCAGGTACGACGTTACATATTTATATGTCATTGCAGAATCTAGAAATAAGCTAAATGTTGGGGCAAAATGAGACGGTCTTGACTTTTGCGAATGGAGCAACAGTTGCTGCCATAGCTATAGGGACTTATCGTGTACTTTTGCTTAGTGGATATGTAATGGTATTATCAAACTGTTTGTATTATGAAAGAGTTGTATGGAACATAATATCTGTATCTCATCTAATAAGAGAGAATTATGAATTCTCCTTTATAGACGATATGTGTTCCATCCTTCATAATAGAAAGGTCGTTGGTTCAGCTCAATTGACCAATGGTCTTTTCACTATTAACATGTCTGGTAATGTGATTACCAATCTGAATAAGCACAATGACATTAATGCCATTGAGAACGCCAAAGCAGTGGTCCTAATCCTAAGTTCTTGTGCACCTCCGATTAGGTCATATTGGAGAGGGCAGGATTAACTAGTTGAGTAATGATGGATTTATCAATCCATCCAGTTTTAAACCATACTCAACCTGTGAAGCATGTATTCAAGAAAAAATAACCAAATCGCCCTTCATTGGTCAAGGTAAGAGAACCACCGATATATTGGGATCAATACATACAAATGTATGTGGACCTATGAATGAAATTGATAGAGGTGGGTTCTCATACTTCATTATCTTTACCGATGACTATTCTGGGTATGGATATTTGTACTTGATGAAGTACAAGTCTAAATCTTTTGAAAGGTTCAAGGAATTTAGAAATGAAGTTGAGAAACAGTCAGAGAAGAGTATTAAGGCCCTTCGATCAGATCGAGGCGGAGAATACCTTAGTACTGATTTCCTAGATTATCTCAAGGAAAATGGTATATTATCACAATGGACACCTCTAGAGACTCCTATTGGAAAGAAAGAATCGTACCCTATTGGATATGGTGCGATCTATGATGAATTACACCGACCTGCCGATCTATCTCTAAAGATATGCCTTAGAGACTGCCACATACATACTGAATAGAGTGTCATCCAAGTCTGTCCCTACTACACCATATCAGATGTGGCATAGTAGGAAACCAAGTCTTAATCATCTTAGGATTTAGGGATGTCCAACTTTTGTGAAAAAGCTGAAATCGGATAAGTTGGAGGCAAGGAAGGTCTGAACAGAGTCATTTTATAGGATATCCGAGAAAAAGTCTTGGATATTACTTCTATTTATATTCTGACCAAAGAGTTTGGGTCAACAGGCACGCCACTTTTCTGGAAAAGCAGTTCATCCAAGAAAAGAGCGAAGGCCACAAGATAGTCCTACAAGAAGGAAATGAAGAGGTAACGACTCTACAGGTTCAGACTCCGGTCTCTAATTCAGTGGGAGCTTCAAACACACAGCCTCTGAGAAGGAGCTTGAGAGTGTCTCACCCTCCTGAACGTTACTATGGAAATTTAGCTGATAAGATGCAGCCGCTACTTATAGTAAACGACAGTGATCAACTAAACGATTCCAAATCATATACAGAGGCTATGTCAGATAAGGATTCTGACAGATAGCTTAAGGCCATAAAGTCTGAAATGGACTTGATGTATTCCAATAAGGTATGAACATTAGTTGACCCACCTAAAGGTATCGTACCTATAGGCTGCAAATGGATCTTTAAAAGAAAGACCAATGTAGAAGGTCAAGTTAGAACATACAAAAATAGATTGCTGGCGAAAGGTTCGCCAAAGAGAATGTATTGATTATGATGAAACCTTATCTCCAGTCGCCATACTGAAGTCCATTAGGATTTTATTAGCTATAGTTGCACACTTGGACTATGAGATTGTTCGCACGATTTGTATCGGGAATATCTTTCGCCGAAACTTGTTCTTCGATTTTTATTAATATGGGTTATGTGGCTCTATTCTGATGGAGATTTTGAATGAGAAAATGCTTCAAAAGTTGAACAATCTACAATTACAGTACTCCTACTTGCTGTAAATGGGACATAAACTGCTGGAATCTAAAGGTACAAAGAATAGAAATTACAAGAAAGTTAAATTAGATGCGGTAATGAAAACTTCGAACGAAACAGAGCATTTTTCTGAGTTGTGTTCTCTGGTCCTCTCCTCTTCTCCTCTCTTTTGGATACTTATTTGTCTTGCATTCTCAACTACTTGAACAGTTATTCTCTAATTTCAAACTTTTGAATTTTAGCGCCTATGCTCATTTCTTCTCAACTCACGATTCCATAACTTGTCCATGAAAATCGAAACATTTTCTAATCCCACTTGTAACTACATGGTCAGTTGAATCCTTTTTTAATAACATCCTATAACTTCCAAAAACCTATTCGTGCCCATGAGTTTTGCTCCATGTTTCCCAAATTTTGGGATATAATCCCTACGTCGCATACCTGAGATTTACTGAATTCAAGCACATGGTGTCCTTCATTCAGTATCTTTTTGTACTTTTTTTTAAACTTTCCAAATATAAAAGTACCACCGTATTATTCGGTAAGTCATTTCCTTCTTACCATATTTCGAGATCTACTAGTAAAGTCTTTCCTCATGATGTCATTTTCAAGATACCGAATTATTAAGAGACTACTTTCGATATCAACAGAGATATTCCAAATGGACATCAAAATGACGTTCCTTAATGGATTTCTTGAAGACGATATCTATATAGAACAGCCACTTGGTTTTGAGTCCAAAGGTGAAGACATAAGGTATGCAAGCATAAGAGGTTCATTTATGGACTGAAACAAGCCTCAATGAGCTGGAACATCCGATTCGATGAAGTGATCAAATCGTTAGCTTCATCAATAATCCGGATGAGCCCTGTGTGTACAAGAAGCTCAGTGGGAGCGCTATTGCATCCCTGGTCCTGTATGTGGATGATATATTATTTATTAGTATTGATATGCCAATACTGTCATCCATTAAGTTGTTCTTGTCACATAAATTCTCCATGAATGACTTAGGGTGGGTTGGTTCAGCATTCCCAAGGGGCTTTCAGCCCTCAAAGCCCTTGGGATGCTGAACCATTGGTTCAGCTTAGGCCAGCATTGCCAAATGCTGGCCTTGGGAATGCTGAAAGCCCATGTAGTAGGGACCAGCATTGGGCTTTCAGCATTTATGCTAAAAGAATTTTTTTTTCCAAATCACAATGGTAATCCATGTAAAGTTAGTCCAAAGCCCGTTTGAATCAGTTTTTTCCAAACGCAATTAGCATTTTCCAAAGCCTTTAGGCTAAAGACATTTGCATTTCCATTTGAAATGTTGAACCCTAGGAGGGGCAGTTATATTTTGGGCATCAGGGTCTATAGAGATAGATCCAGACAATGCTTGGCTTCTCACAGTCCACGTATATACATAAAGTGTTGAAAAGGTTCAACATGGAATATTCTAAGGGAGGGTTGTTACCCTTTAGACATGGAATACGTCGTTCTAAAGGGCAGTATCCTAAGACCCCTGAGGAGAGACAGAAAATGGCGAAGATACCTTATGTTTCGGCCATTGACAGCATAATGTATGTTATGCTTTGTACGAGACCTGATATTTCTTATGCTGTGAGCATTACAAGCAAATATCAGTCAGATCCAGGTGAGGAACACTAGATCGCGGTCAAGAACATCCTTAAGTACTTGAAAAGGACTAAGGACTTGTTCTTGATGTTTGGAGAAGCAAATTTCAAAATTGAGGTATATACGGACTCCGATTTCCAATTAGATCATGATGGCTTTAAGTCAACGTATGGGTTCATATTCACGATAAATGGTGGAGCAGTTAACTAGAAAAGTTCCAAGCAAAGTATAACTGCTGACTCCACTACTGAGGCAGAATATGTGGCAGCTTCAGAAGCTGCAAAGAAAGCAGGCTGGATAAAGAAGTTCATCGCAGAGCTTAGAGTAATTCCTGCTATCGAGGAGCCGTTCCCATTGTTTTGTGACAACAGTGGAGCGATCGCTCAAGCAAAGGAACCAAGGTCTCACCAAAAGTCTAAGCATATTGAGAGGTGCTTCCATCTTATTCGAGAGATCGTTGGAAGAGGCGACATCGCTGTGTAGAAAATCGCCTCCGCGAATAATATAGGGGATCCCTTCACTAAAGCGTTACCTCAGGCTGTATATGAGAAACACATTAGTAAAATGTGTTTAAGATATCAGCATGGTTAGCTTTAGTGCAAGTAAAAGGTTGTTAGGAGTATGCCCTAAAACAACCATGTAATGGTCACATGTATGGCATAAATATTGTACTACCGATATTACATTAATGGCAAGACACTTGTTTATTCATCTTGTCCATTTATCTTAGATGAATAAAGTCCATTAGATCAGTTGGAACTGATATCCATTCTTAAGCGTCAAGAATATGTATGTGTGACGGGTCATCAGTTGGACTCTAATATTCAAATTGGTTCATGGTCGAAGGATCGTGGATTAGGCATCCATGAGCCGGTTGAGACCAGTGTGTTCGCAACCTCGCTATTGAGTATTGGATTCCCAATAGGGATGATGAGTTACAAGTCATCGGATGTTAAACGTCTAAGCTGGAACACAGGTGTTCGTATCGAAACGAGTTCGATCGAATCCATTGAACGTGACGAAAGAGCGATTGACTAACATGGAGGTTTCGTGCTTGGTCAATGTCTCAATCGCTCTTTGGCTTTGGTGTGTTAATGGTCCTCAGACCTGAGCCACGATACTGGCTTGTATATTGGAAGGCTGTGGTTCACAGGTACGATATTGGCCAATCATTGATCCACCTCTGTGCATGGTAGTCATAGTCTTCCACATACGAAGTCATAAGTGTGGGCAACAGATGGGATCTGTCTCCTCATTAGATGAGGTTAGTGTCCTATGCTATCTATGCGTGACGATGCATTAGAAAGTCCTTGGCCAAAGTATAAGTCGAGAGAAGTCTCGCTGAATGCATGTTAGATAGATTTATGTGTATGATTGAATATGTGTGTTTGACTCAGATATACATAGCCCTCATTTGATCGGGACATGGTAAGACAGAAAGATTAAATAACACGAACTAAGGCCAATAGGTTCACTTTGTCCTCTTACTTCATTCTGACTGAGTAACCGTGATATGTTGCTATGTCACTCACGGTTTGTGGGATTTAAGGATTAATTTGGGACGATCAATTCCTTGAGGAATCCCACTGTCAGTTCAGGGGTGAACCTAGGGATATCACACACCTTAACCAACATTTGACGACGTCCATAACGACGAAGGATCGCGAGAATGCGATAGGACTATATGGATAGTCAAAAGGAGGTCCTTTCATTAATTTTTGACTTTAGTACTATCCATATAGTCCTATCGCATTCTCGCGCGCTCCTTCGTCGTTATGGACGTCGTCAAATGTTGGTTAAGGTGTGTGATATCCCTAGGTTCACCCTGAACTCGACAGTGGGATTCCTCAAGGAAATGATCGTCCCAAATTAATCCTTAAATCCCACAAACCGTGAGTGACATAGCAACATATCACGGTTACTCAGTCAGAATGAAGTAAGAGGACAAGTGAAACCTATGGCCTTAGTTCGGGTGTTATTTAATCTTTCTGTCTTACCATGTCCCGATCAAATGAGGGCTATGTATATCTGAGTCAAACCCACATATTCAATCATACACATAAATCTATCTAACATGCATTCAGCGAGACTTCTCCGACTTATACTTTGGCCAAGGACTTTCTAGGCATCGTCACGCATAGATAGCATAGGACACTAACCTCATCTAATGAGGAGACAGATCCCATCTGTTGCCCACACTTATGACTTCGTATGTGGAAGACTATGACCATCATGCATAGAGGTGGATCAATGATTGGCCAATATCGTACCTGTGAACCACAGCCTTCCAATATACAAGCCAGTATCGTGGCTCAGGTCTGAGGACCATTAACACACCAAAGCCAAAAGCGATTGAGACATTGACCAAGCACGAAACCTCCATGTTAGTCAATCGCTCTTTCGTCACGTTCAATGGATTCGATCGAACTCGTTTCGATACGAACACCTGTGTTCCAGCTTAGACGTTTAACATCCGATGACTTGTAACTCATCATCCTTATTGGGAATCCAATACTCAATAGCGAGGTTGCGAACACACTGGTCTCAACCGGCTCATGGATGCCTAATCCACGATCCTTCGACCATGAACCAATTTGAATATTAGAGTCCAACTGATGACCCGTCACACATACATATTCTTGACGCTTAAGAATGGATATCAGTTCCAACTGATCTAATGGACTTTATTCATCTAAGATAAATGGACAAGATGAATAAACAAGTGTCTTGCCATTAATGTAATATCGGTAGTACAATATTTATGCCATACATGTGACCATTACATGGTTGTTTTAGGGCATACTCCTAACAACCTTTTACTTGCACTAAAGCTAACCATGCTGATATCTTAAACACATTTTACTAATGTGTTTCTCATATACAGCCTGGGGTAACGCTTTAGTGAAGGGATCCCCTATATTATTCGCGGAGGCGATTTTCTACACAGCGATGTCGCCTCTCCCAACGATCTCTCGAATAAGATGGAAGCACCTCTCAATATGCTTAGACTTTTGGTGAGACCTTGGTTCCTTTGCTTGAGCGATCGCTCCACTGTTGTCACAAAACAATGGGAACGGCTCCTCGATAGCAGGAATTACTCTAAGCTCTGCGATGAACTTCTTTATCCAGCCTGCTTTCTTTGCAGCTTCTGAAGCTGCCACATATTCTGCCTCAGTAGTGGAGTCAGCAGTTATACTTTGCTTGGAACTTTTCTAGTTAACTGCTCCACCATTTATCGTGAATATGAACCCATACGTTGACTTAAAGCCATCATGATCTAATTGGAAATCGGAGTCCGTATATACCTCAATTTTGAAATTTGCTTCTCCAAACATCAAGAATAAGTCCTTAGTCCTTTTCAAGTACTTAAGGATGTTCTTGACCGCGATCTAGTGTTCCTCACCTGGATCTGACTGATATTTGCTTGTAATGCTCACAGCATAAGAAATATCAGGTCTCGTACAAAGCATAACATACATTATGCTGTCAATGGCCGAAACATAAGGTATCTTCGCCATTTTCTGTCTCTCCTCAGGGGTCTTAGGATACTGCCCTTTAGAACGACGTATTCCATGTCTAAAGGGTAACAACCCTCCCTTGGAATATTCCATGTTGAACCTTTTCAACACTTTATGTATATACGTGGACTGTGAGAAGCCAAGCAATCGTCTGGATCTATCTCTATAGACCCTGATGCCCAAAATATAACTGGCCCCTCCTAAGTCATTCATGGAGAATTTATGTGACAAGAACAACTTAATGGATGACAGTATTGGCATATCAATACTAATCAATAATATATCATCCACATATAGGACCAGGGATGCAATAGCGCTCCCACTGAGCTTCTTGTACACACAGGGCTCATCCGGATTATTGATGAAGCTAAACGATTTGATCACTTCATCGAATCGGATGTTCCAGCTCATTGAGGCTTGTTTCAGTCCATAAATGAACCTCTTATGCTTGCATACCTTATGTCTTCACCTTTGGACTCAAAACCAAGTGGCTGTTCTATATAGATATCGTCTTCAAGAAATCCATTAAGGAACGTCATTTTGATGTCCATTTGGAATATCTCTGTTGATATCGAAAGTAGTCTCTTAATAATTCGGTATCTTGAAAATGACATCATGAGGAAAGACTTTACTAGTAGATCTCGAAATATGGTAAGAAGGAAATGACTTACCGAATAATACGGTGGTACTTTTATATTTGGAAAGTTTAAAAAAAAGTACAAAAAGATACTGAATGAAGGACACCATGTGCTTGAATTCAGTAAATCTCAGGTATGCGACGTAGGGATTATATCCCAAAATTTAGGAAACATGGAGCAAAACTCATGGGCACGAATAGGTTTTTGGAAGTTATAGGATGTTATTAAAAAAGGATTCAACTGACCATGTAGTTACAAGTGAGATTAGAAAATGTTTCGATTTTCATGGACAAGTTATGGAATCGTGAGTTGAGAAGAAATGAGCATAGGCGCTAAAATTCAAAAGTTTGAAATTAGAGAATAACTGTTCAAGTAGTTGAGAATGCAAGACAAATAAGTATCCAAAAGAGAGGAGAAGAGGAGAGGACCAGAGAACACAACTCAGAAAAATGCTCTGTTTCGTTCGAAGTTTTCATTACCGCATCTAATTTAACTTTCTTGTAATTTCCATTCTTTGTACCTTTAGATTCCAGCAGTTTATGTCCCATTTACAGCAAGTAGGAGTACTGTAATTGTAGATTGTTCAACTTTTGAAGCATTTCCTCATTCAAAATCTCCATCAGAATAGAGCCACATAACCCATATTAATAAAAATCGAAGAACAAGTTTCGGCGAAAGATATTCCCGATACAAATCGTGCGAACAATCTCATAGTCCAAGTGTGCAACTATAGCTAATAAAATCCTAATGGACTTCAGCATGGTGACTGGAGATAAGGTTTCATCATAATCAATACATTCTCTTTGGCGAACCTTTCGCCAGCAATCTATTTTTGTATGTTCTAACTTGACCTTCTACATTGGTCTTTCTTTTAAAGATTCATTTGCAGCCTATAGTTACGATACCTTTAGGTGGGTCAACTAATGTTCATACCTTATTGGAATACATCAAGTCCATTTCAGACTTTATGGCCTTAAGCTATCTGTCAGAATTCTTATCTGACATAGCCTCTGTATATGATTTGGGATCGTTTAGTTGATCACTGTCGTTTACTATAAGTAGCGGCTGCATCTCATCAGCTAAATTTCCATAGTAACGTTCAGGAGGGTGAGACATTCTCAAGCTCCTTCTCAGAGGCTGTGTGTTTGAAGCTCCCACTGAATTAGAGACCGGAGTCTGAACCTGTAGAGTCGTTACCTCTTCATTTCCTTCTTGTAGGACTATCTTGTGGCCTTCGCTCTTTTCTTGGATGAACTGCTTCTCCAGAAAAGTGGCATACCTGCTGACCCAAACTCTTTGGTCAGAATATAAATAGAAGTAATATCCAAGACTTTTTCTCGGATATCCTATAAAATGACCTTGTTCAGACCTTGCCTCCAACTTATCCGATTTCAGCTTTTTCACAAAAGTTGGACATCCCTAAATTCTAAGATGATTAAGACTTGGTTTCCTACTATGCCACATCTGATATGGTATAGTAGGGACAGACTTGGATGACACTCTATTCAGTATGTATGTGGCAGTCTTTAAGGCATATCTTTAGAGATAGATCGGCAGGTCGGTGTAATTCATCATAGATCGCACCATATCCAATAGGGTACGATTCTTTCTTTCCAATAGGAGTCTCTAGAGGTGTCCATTGTGATAATATACCATTTTCCTTGAGATAATCTAGGAAATCAGTACTAAGGTATTCTCCGCCTCGATCTGATCGAAGGGCCTTAATACTCTTCTCTGACTGTTTCTCAACTTCATTTCTAAATTCCTTGAACCTTTCAAAAGATTTAGACTTGTACTTCATCAAGTACAAATATCCATACCCAGAATAGTCATCGGTAAAGATAATGAAGTATGAGAACCCACCTCTATCAATTTCATTCATAGGTCCACATACATTTGTATGTATTAATCCCAATATATCGGTGGTTCTCTTACCTTGACCAATGAAGGGCGATTTGGTTATTTTTTCTTGAATACATGCTTCACAGGTTGAGTATGGTTTAAAACTGGATGGATTGATAAATCCATCATTACTCAACTAGTTAATCCTGCCCTCTCCAATATGACTTAATCGGAGGTGCACAAGAACTTAGGATTAGGACCACTGCTTTGGCGTTTCTCAATGGCATTAATATCATTGTGCTTATTCAGATTGGTAATCACATTACCAGACATGTTAATAGTGAAAAGACCATTGGTCAATTGAGCTGAACCAACGACCTTTCTATTATGAAGGATGGAACACCTATCGTCTATAAAGGAGAATTCATAATTCTCTCTTATTAGATGAGATACAGATATTATGTTCCATACAACTCTTTCATAATACAAACAGTTTGATAATACCATTACATATCCACTAAGCAAAAGTACACGATAAGTCCCTATAGCTATGGCAGCAATTGTTGCTCCATTCGCAAAAGTCAAGACCGTCTCATTTTGCCCTAACATTTAGCTTATTTCTAGATTCTGCAATGACATATAAATATGTAACGTCGTACCTGAATCTAGAACCCATAAGCTGGATTGTGTACTAACCATAGGATTAGTCTCAATAAGCACAGAAATCATACCTCCACAGGGATGGTCCTTTTGCTTAGCCTTTAAGCTAGCGAGGTACTTCTTACAGTTCCTCTGCTAATGCCCATCGGCCTGGCAGTAATGATAGGTCCCTTTGTCCACTTTTGGCTTTTGCATAGCTTTCTTAAACTTTTTCTTCCTTTTCGAAGAAGTCTTACTCTTCGAGGAAGACGCTTCAGTATAGCCATCACATTTGGCCTTTTGCTGTGTATTTCCTTCTCATATACCACTAACATGCTATAAAGTTTTGCCAGAGTCTTCTGCATGTTATGCATGTGGTAATTCTGAACAAAGCTTGAGAAGGATTTAGGCAAGGACTAGAGGATCAAATCCACAGCTAGCTCATTATCCATAATGAGGTCCAGCCTTGCAAGCTCTTCAATGTGCTAGGTCATTTTGAGAACATGATCATTGACAGAGGCACCCTCTGGCATCTTCATACGATACAGTGCCTTGGATATCTTATATCTGGCAGTCCAACTGTTCTCATCGAAGAACTCTTTCAGATGAAGAATAATTGACCTTACGCTGTCCATGTTCTCGTACTTCTTTTGGAATTTATTATTCATGGATGCCAACATGTATGACTTAACTTTTAGGTCGTCCTCTTTTCACTTTTCATAAGTGTCCTGCTCGTCTATGGTTGAACCCTTAGGGAGCTTGGTTGGTAAATCCTTATCCAACAAATATCCGAGCTTCTCCATATTGAGGTCAATCCTCAAATTTCGAAGCCAATAATTGAAATTCAGATCAATCAAGCAGTTCTTATCTAGAATTGAGGCAATCGGGTTTGTGTTTATCATTTTCATAGAGTATAACAAAAATCTAGTGTAGAAAATCAGGTCGTTAGATATTATTTATCGATTACTTACTATTTCATTTTGGCCTTTAAATGAAATAGGCTCCCACTAAATTTATCGAATCCCACACTCCTCTAGTGAGAAACGGTAGTCCTCGTTAGGCCAAACTACTAGTGGGGATTAGAGTCTCATCAGTTCATGGTCTGCCTCACCTAACAGTTATTGGTGTTCTACATGAACTAGATGAGTGGATCAACCTATCTAGGCATCTCGTGCTCATCCCAATCATTATTCAGCCTCTGGATCACGAAGGTCTCACCTGATAGTTATTGATCTCATAATCACAGTGAAGTCTAACCCACCGTCACTTGCAGGGATTGAAATACAGATGATTTCTCACCTAACAGTTATTGGAATCGCCTTGTTTCAATATCCATAGCATCCAATGCTTTTATGGATTTATCCTCTGTCATAGAAGGCAATTGGCCCCCGTGTATCCATGATAAGTCAATCAACTCACTATGGCAGAGCATCAAGTTCACGACAGCAGTAGGTCACGAGTCTAATACCTGTTACTACTTGATATTCAATTGAGGAGGTTTTGGGTCTCTAAACAGGTTTCCCCTGTGTCTATTCCATTTCTACTAGTCTTAACAGTAACCAGCAACAGTAAACATATCCTCCAAACAGATCATAACCCTCCGCCAGAATAGACATCATATATATCACATACATATCATAACATATGCTCAAGTACATCAAAAGAACAATAAAACATTAACTTGCAACAATTTGCGACGTCCGATTTCATAAAAAAAAAAAAAACCAGAGCTACAGACGTGTCTAGACGACCCCGGAATGCCCAAATCCATCGTAACTCATCGCCAAAGGGATGACTTTTGGTCAAAGGCCCATTTCCGAGTGCTCGACTAAATTTGAGCTCATTTCGAGTTTGTTTGAACGTTTTCGATCAAATCGATTCAGTTCGTCTTATGCAAAACTAAATAATTTAATTTTACAAAATTACCGCGCATCTCGCTAGTCAAAGGTGGTGGCCGCCTTTGACCCTCATGACCATTGGTGATTGTTGACTGTGAGCCATGGGCGGTCCTACCGCCTATCCGAGGTTGTTCAACGACTCTCGGGCTCCTATGTCAAGTCTAGACATGCGTGGGGTCGGGTCCGTCAAGTTTCGAAACAATTTTCAAAGACCCACGATAATATTCCAAATATCGTCAAAAACCGAATCACCAAGTATACGGAAGTTCTAAGCGTGACTCTAATACCACTTGTTGATTTTCTAGCGGCCTCGGGCACTTGCCACACTCATGAAGGCATGTCATACACGCAGCGAAAGAAAATAAAATTCAAATGGCGCCCCAGATCGTCTCAGAAGTCCCCGTATACTTTAATTGAAAATCGTACTTTCTAAAGCAAGTTTAGAAATATACCTTGAAACGACAGAGGTTGATCCAGCTCTGCTTCTTGTCCTCGAGCCCGAGAGGGTGAGCCTCTAGTTCAGGACAATGCCCTAACACTTGTGCGACTTGGAAGATGGAGATTCAGGGAAACGGCTCTCGGATTATGCTAGTAATCCTCACGGCATCCGATCCGAACCTTTCATTTTCACCAACGGAACACAACCTTTGTGTGTTCGAATTGGTTTATTCTCGATCTCACTTTTTCACGAAGTTTGGCACGTATATGTGTGACTCTCTCAGGTTTTCTAACCTTAAAACCTTGGGCCCCTTACTTTATTTATAGAGAGGGTAAGAGAGAGGGAGAAAATGAGGGGGAGGGGCGGTTATATCGCCCTCCAAAATCGTTCTCATCGTGGCGGCCAATGGGAGGTTGCACATGTGGGCTGCCAGCTGGCCCCACATGGCCAGCTGACTTGTCGCCTTTGACCAACCCCATTGGCTGGTCGTAATTGAGCAGCCCAAAACGTCGTCGTGTGGGCAGCGATCGGTATCCACGGGTTCTAGACATTCTAGGCTTGATACCCTTCAAGTTTCGTGATCAAATCACGTAATTGATGTGCCAAACATCTCTGTCAAATGGATAGAAAATCCTATTCTACTTTTGACTTTTTAATGATAACTTTTCTTATCCTTTCTCTTTGATGACAATCCTTATCCAATGATGATTAGGGATGATGTAACCATACATCATCCATGACATCATATACATGTATTATCATGTCTGTAGTCGTTTAATTTAGTC
>JAGVVM010010880.1:0-16691 GCA_019149425.1 Psidium friedrichsthalianum
TTTAAAATAAGGGTCCGAAGTTCTTTTTGTTTTCAAGAATGGCGCTTGACGAGGGTATTTTTTTCTTTACATGTCTATTTTTTCCTTTTTCCATTTAATTTTTATCCCTTTTTCTTTCCTCTTTCTTTTTTTTTTTTCACTCTTCTCCTCGCCACTGGCTGTGGAAGCACTCTGATCCCCGATCGAGTTTTCCAATTATTGGGAACTAGAGCAAGTCTTCACCCAATCCGACTTCCCCATGATCACAACCCAAGGATGACAAGGTGGTGGACGATGAAGAGGACCACGCTAGGGAAGAAACGGGTAAAGGGAAGAAAAAGAAAGAGAAAGAAAAAAAATCAGATATGTAACTGATGAAAATATCCCTTTGTCATAAAAGAAACCTTTTTTGAATAAAGAAGGTATTTCAAGCCTTATTTGAGAAATGGATCACTTTGAGCCTTTTTTTAAAAATTTTCCACAAAACAATAACAATTAGCTTTAAATGGTCTTTAATGCTGGAATGTCACAATTATGGAAATTCTAAGATTTTTATCCGATTTTCAGCTAAGTATTTTTCCTGGAAGATTTTGTGGCTCTCTTTGGATAGGTCCGATGCGATTTAGCAGGTTCAAAAATTTTTGTGCTCTGCTTGATGGACAATCGTCTTGAGATATAAATAGATAATGAAATGGATACGATGAGAGATTGTTGTTGACACATGTTAAAAAGTAAAAAAAAAAAACAATCTTTAAATTGCTAGGTGAAGGGATATAGCATGAAATAAAAAGAGCATACTGGCAAGGTGAAACAATAACTTTAAATATCCTTTTTCCCATGTAAGCTGATTATAAGTAGCAAAGTAAAAGTTAACTAATATTGGTTGGGCCGCACATACGCAACAACACTAGGTCTATTACTTGGTCGAGAAGATAGATAATGGATTGGATCATATATATATATCTCTATATATATATATATATAGATAGATAGAGAGGCGAGAGAGAGAGAGAGAGAGAGCGAGAGAGAGAGAGAGAGGGGAGGGGAGGGATTGCTTTGATACCACGTTAGATATAAGAAATAGATAATGAATTGACTAATTATCCTTAGATGCAAGGCTTTGATAGAATTATACATACAAGAAAGGATAGAAAAATGTAAATACATATAATAAATAGGAAAAATCCTAATGCTAATATATACGATACATCTAGACAGAAGTAACTGCAACAAAACTCGAAGTCCTCCGTGTTTGACTACTACTGCCTCCTCTGTGTGCATGGTATCGTGTATTAAAGCATGAAGAAAAACACCATTTTGTGCATCGAATCCAAGCTTCCTATGATTGGCCAAAATTGTAAACAGGAAATCACCCAATTGCCTCTCCCCGAAGGACATCTCATTCTCAAAGTGTCCATTCGTGTGTAATCATCAAACTTGAAGGAGATTTATAAAAAAAAAAAAAAAAGAGAGAGAGAGAGAGTCTAAAACACCCTATAGCAATTCTACGCAAATCAAATCTAAACTTAATTTTTTTTTTTGCTAATTAAGTTCCATCCGTTTGCATTTGTGTCAATTCAGTATATCCGGCCAATTTCCGGCCGGCTGCTGTCGACATACAATTCTAAAATAACATACTAATATTTTTTCAATTTATTTATTTTATTTATATTCTCATTTCTTTCTTCTTTTCTTCTTCTTCCCTCCAACCGACTCGATATCGAGCGATTGGCCAAAGGCGCGGGCCTGAGGAAGGAAGGGAAAGAAAAAAGGAAAACAAAAAAAAAAACGCATAAAAAATTCCGAATAAAATACTAAAGTATCATTAAAAATTGCTACGTTAGCGCCAATCGAATGGACTGTGATACAAATATAAAAGGTTTAGGACTCAATTTGCAAAAAAGAAAAAAAAAAAGGCGTAGCGTTGAATCATCACAATTACAATAAACTTAAAGACTTTTTTTTATTTGTAATTTTCTCCAAACTTGACCAGGGGTGAACTAGCAAAAGCCGTTGCAAATGGGGTGATGTACATGCGTTGTGCATTGTGTGTGAAAGTTAAAAAGGGAAGAGAAAAGAAAACCTATTATTTGCAATGGGCACAATCACAAAAACATCAGCGTCCAAGGTTGTTCTACAAGCAAGGCTTTTCTTTCCTGAAAATTACTGTCATCTTAACAATTCTCGTAACTTAGGGAAACTGCGTAACTTGGAGGAAGTAATAGTGGAACCAGCAATTAATTCACGAGATACCAGATAAAAAGAGAGAGTAGATGTTCTAAATGCGTGAGCAATATGCTGAAAGTTTTTCTAGTTGATGATAGTCATGTTGCCCCAATTTCATGTTCGCGGAAGGGCAGCATCCGACCAAACATCGCGCCGCCGGTTCCATCTTCTTAATCTAAGATACTCGTGTTTTACCACGAAGCACCTAATGATGCTCTTATTAGATATTTCCTTCGATGGCATGCGATACTCAAGCAATAATTGACACATCGGAAATCACCACGAGACGCCAGAAAAGAACTTCACGTGAAGCTCGCTTAGAGGTGATTCTTGTTTTTGACCTTCGGCGTTTTGTAAATTTCGACAGAATTTATCTTCAAGATTTTCTTAAAATTTGTAAAACTAAAGTTCTATTATTCCCCAACCGGGCCTACGATGAACTCTTTGGTCCAGACGAGGATGCCGATTGGGCTCAACACGGATTGATCGTGCTCCGACATCATCTTGGTGGTCCGAAACGGCCTGCGTTCGACATTTGGGCCTACAGACAAAGAGCAAGTGGGAGAGGATGATGATCAATGAATCTGGGTAGCTCTTCCTTTGCGGGGATAATGGATGGCCAAGCGAATGGGGATGTGTCTATCCATCCCAATCAGCCGTCAGGAGATAACGCCCCATGTCCCCGAGTCGGAGCGAGAATCTTCGAGATTAGTCCGCCAGGGAAGTAATCATCTCGACCGAGGCAAAGAACCATGGTCGTGGCATCACCGATGCCAGCTCCAGCAGCCATTTTCTGTTCGTCCTCTCATTGCTCGAGACCAACCCTTTGTTCCTTATCGTCTTCTTCTTCTTCTTCGTCTGTTGTCTCATGCCCCAGAGCTTCAAAATTCGGTGTCCCCATATCGTTTTCGTCTCTGAATCTGCGCAAGTTCTCGCCATGGAATGGGCTGAAGCATCTTGGCGTTTCACTGAGGCCTAAATCTCTAAGAACGGGTGCTTCTATTCTGTCTTTTTGGCTTCTCGCTTTTGATTTATGGCCAATTAATATGAGGTGAGTTCATTCATAATTCTTGAATTAATGGCGGTGCAGGTGGGAGGAGCAGGAGTAAAGGCATGGTCGTGTTCGCGTCTCTGTTCGGAGTTGGAGCTCCTGAAGCTCTGGTTATTGGGGTTGTGGCTCTTTTGGTCTTTGGTCCCAAAGGTCTCGCTGAGGTTAGTTGAACTAAAAGTACAACTTCAGTAGTAATTTGCAGTGATGCTAGTCTCACTTTTTCTAGGTTGGGTGATTCTTCTTGTTGTAGTTTGAGGAGTTTTTAGCAGGCAAAACTTATAGGTTTGGTGGCAAATTTCAGAGTATGCTGATCTTCGAACTACTTTGTCGAATTGTACCAATTCAGATTGATGATCGAGTTGGGATTTCCTCAGACCTGCTAGGTCCTTAGGAAGTTCAAAAGGAAGAAACAAAATGCAACTTTTCGAATGCTGAAAACAATTAAGAACTTTGGTATGCTTTCATTGTTTAATGGCATGCAATTAATTGTTACCGTGTCTTGAATACCAATAAAGAATTACATGATCAAGAGCCGTTGCCCTAGAACTATGTTTATCCATGCTGAGCTCCAGTGACTACTAATGTCTGTTTCAACATGAGTTTACATACATTAGCATAATGGCAATGCCCCATCGGTTTCTCCTTAAAAAACAGGGCTTAGAATTGCCTTGATGAACTTCACGTACTTGGGACATTATTATCTCACAAGAATCTATTTGCCTGATATTGTATGTGGAGAGGGAGGTCTTCAGGTGATGTAGTTCTGCAAGCAAGGCTTTTCTTTCTGGTACATAGCAGTCATCTTATGAATTTGTGTACTTACGAAATAAAAAAGTGAGTAGCAAAGTTATACTGCAGTGTGATGCAGTGTGTTTAGAGAAACTCGGCAACTTTGGAGGAACTTATAGTAGAATCAGCGATGCATCTATGAGACACCAGATAAAAAGAGTAGATCTTCTAAATGTGCGGCAATGCTGAAAGTCCAGCTTCTAGTTGATATAGTCATATTGCCCCAATTTCATGTTCAAAATATCAAGTAAAGGGACAGCATCTGATTGAACATTGTGGTAGTTTCCTTATTCTTAGTCTAAGAAACTTCTGTTGTATTGTCAAGCATCTAATAATGCTCTGTGTATTCCACAAGGTGAAATCGCATTAATCCTATCTTGTGTCACGGATGTATCATATATGATTTAATTTGATATTTTGGTTAAATCCCTCCACCCGTAGTTGTCCTGTTATTACTTCTTAAGTTATAGAATACTTTATGAGGAAATGTTAGATTTTCAACAAAAAATTGATGAGACATATTAGGAGAAAAGTTGCTATTAGTGTACTTAAAATTGCTTCATTTCCTTTCTAATGCTAACCTGTTTTTCTTGTAGAACTATATATGTTAGGTGTTAGAGAAGCAAATATGTATGAGACCACAATTTTCAATGTTTACATGAACAATGTGCCTTTTGGTACCATGGTGCTGTAGGCCAGTGAAAAGATTTTAGTATCTTTTAACTTGTGCAATCATTTTTTTCACCCCTTTCATGTTTATTCTCAGTTTTGGTAATTTATGCTATTGTGAGAGCGGAGGTGACATTGTAGCGCATTTGAAAGAGATTATGCTGTTCTTTTGGGTTTTAGACAATCTAATGACTCATAATGAATGTTTATTCATCTTCTTTCATATTTAATAGTCTTAGCTAAGAGACCTAAATGCAGGTAGCACGAAATTTGGGGAAGACTTTGCGAGCATTTCAACCCACCATTAGGGAGCTTCAGGTTGGCAAATTATCAAATTCTTAATTTAACTATTGTTTTCAAAGTAATGATGGTGAGCACCTTAATGTTTTCCATATGTAGGAAGTCTCAAGGGAATTCAAGAGCACACTAGAAAAGGAGATTGGTCTTGATGAAATTTCAGAGCAAAACATGTACACTTCAAGCGGGACAAGCGCTTCATCTCCTCCTATGGCCGACAGTGGGAAGGAACAGGAGACTGTGGTTGACCCTAGTGAGTCATAAGTATTTCCACCATCTGAAGTCTTTATTTCATATATCAAATTCTACATTATAAGTTCATTCCATACCGGGCCGGCCCAGAATAGGGTTATAAGAGCGAACTGTGTCTCAAAGAACCCATGCGGTGTTTGCTGATTTTTTTATTTGTTACTAGCTCAATTATGGGGTTTCAAGAATTTCTTTTATGTCAAGTTAGGGTAATGTGAGGATAAAAATATGTACAAGGGAGATCCAATAAAAAAAGGAGTCTTTAGCATTTAGGTTGTATTATTTGGAGCGGTATAATAGTAATTAAAATTTCACATCTCAAAGCAGTTTTGACTTTTCATAACTGTTTTTAAGAACATTGTTCAACAAGACTTCTATGTTGAGAGCTTGGCATAAAAATTTAGTTGGAACTGCATCAGGCTCGCATATATTGGATTTATCAGCATCTCAATATTTGGATGACTGTTGGTTCTCTTTTTAAGTACATATTAAACATATTGGATTATAATAGAGGTCCTTGAATCGAGCAAGTACATGAAAAATGATTGTAAAAGGATATTAGTAGTGACATGATCATTAGTGAAGCATGAGACCGAATAAAGCTGCTCTATGAACTGTACAATCAGAATTTTGTGCCTGTTAAGTAATGCGATGTGCATGGACTCCAATAGACTTTGGAAAATTGAGATCGATTCAGTCGGCAGACAGCAATAATAAATAGCCTGAGTCTCGATTGACGTTCATGTATAACATCGAAAAAATGTGACCGCAGTTATTTCAACTTGCAATGAAGTGGTCTTAAAGTTTTCATTTGTGGCACCTTGTTGGTAGGTTTGGTATTAGACCCCTCTTTGATGTGATGCATCTTCCTTTGTACAAATTGGAAAACCATCGTATTTTAGGAAGCATCATTCATACCCTGCAGATTCAGGTTCTTTAGTCATATTGTTTATCTAAATTTGTACTCCGCTGAAAAATATATGACAATTGCAGTATGATTTGCGCTATTTGCAGATGGCGCTTCTTCCCCCACCAAAGCTTACTCGAGTGAAGAGTACTTGAAGATTACGGAAGAGCAATTGAAAGCATCTGCTGCCCCACAGCAGCACCAGATGATGTCTTCGGAAGAAAGCAAGCCCGAACCTCAACGTAAGCCTGTCGGACTGTCTCTGTCTCTGTTTCTCTTGATCTCTCAATTTAAACAGGATTTGATTATGTTACTGCAGTAGAACAAACTGTAACTTCTGTACCTCCCCCCTCAAAGACTGAGAATGGAACATGAAGATACGTGAAACCCTGCTTTTTGTGAAGGTTGAGACAAGACAGCGGAAAGCTGAAAAGAAACCTAGAGTCCGGCGATAAAGAAGTTTTTTCTTAGCTCATTGTTTTAGAGTGCTAGGTGGCCAGTCTATTGATACTGAGAAGTGCTCATAGGTTCAATGTGGAATATGATTGGGGGAATTTTGTTCTTGGGTCTATCCCAGGTCTTGATGGATTGGTATTGTAAGGTTATCAATTAGCACGGTGCAAATTGTAGAGGCAAAGCAGCTTTTTATATCTCAAGTGTCTCCATCCTATGTTGGAGTTATACATACCATTCTGAGTTTTCTTGTGCAGCTTTCATGGCATTTCATTAAAGTTTCAAATTCATCATCAGCCTGATGGTATATACTGACTTAAAAAGCTCCAAGACCAAATCCTTGCATGGGATTTGACCGCATTGACGGACAACGCAAGAAATTAGTAGGTACTAAGGATACGATGTTAATCATCTTTTCGAGATAAATTGTCAATTATTCCCGTAAGTATGTTTACTTTCCTAATATCGATTATAAGTCCATCTCATCTTTCATTTGTTGATATTTCCTTCCTGAATCAGTGCACGTATTACGACATTTATGGAGGGAATTTCATGAGTATGGGAGACGAATCCTGCTGTCACGTGGACAAGGAAATCGTAGTCCCGCAATGCTTGGAGGACGCATACACAAGGCATACATGGTCAAATCGTGCGAAGGGAAATTGCTAATGATTCGTTGGATGGAGCAAAGAACATTGTACTTGTCCAAAACGAGAGCGATCAAGTTTGCAAGCAGAGGAGGAGAAGAGCCAAGGTGGGTCGAGATGAAGAGCCTCGCAATGAGATGGTTTTTGTTGGGGATAGTCTCTCGATCTCGTTTCGGGTTTGCCCGGTTTTGCGCCATAAATTGCGTAGATGGTCGAACCTTCTAGCCCTTTTCCTTCGGGTCCTTCAAAAGCCACTTGCGCCGCCGATTTGCATTGTGCAAAGACTGAGAAATTTGAGCTATTCATCTCGACTTCGGTTTAGCCAATAATTAGTGAGGCTCGGCGGGAATGTAACTCAAACATATGCCTAAGTACTTCTCGAGTGAACAGACTGAAAGCAACTACTGAAGGCCATATTAATAGAGCTCACAACAACACTCAGAAATCAACATTAGTCTCAAATCTAACACAGGCTTGACGACACATCACACCAACTTATAGACCCCGTATAGACAACATGTAATGCACCATAGATCCACTAGTTGCTGAAACAAGCAAAGAAAGACTCGAAATCGATCCCTCGGGGATCAATTACAAACCCAAGTCCAAACTACCACTTAAAATCACCGTAGTTTAGAAGCAACTCCGGTGTTCAAATAGCTAAAATCGAGGCGGGATGATCAAAATTCGTGTCCTAAAATCAGAGCACATTAGGCACATGGAAAGATCGTTAGATTCGCGGTAAACTAAATCCCCGCGTAATCCAATGATATTTTCCAAGTGCCCGATGCACCCGATCCTCGAATCATGCGAATTTTGAGTCCCCTAGGATAGTTTATCGACAATTAGCTACTTGAGCACTGAAGTTTTCCTTCTTCATCTGTCACTTAATTTAACTAACTTAAGGCTCAAGAAATTCCCGGTCCGTCTCCAACTTCTTCATGACCCCAGCCTCGAGAGTGATCTCCACATCAATGCTCCTCCCGCCACTCTTCCCCTGGTACAAGTACACCATCCCGTCGAACCGGTTGTTCGACCCGCTCCGCACCCCCTCCGGCCTCCCCCACCCGAAGTCCACGTCGTGCACCTTGAACCTCGGCGAGCTCCCGACGGCCACGCAGTTCATCCCGCGTCCTTGAACTGGAATACCTTGGGCTGGCTCTCCCACTGCTTGTTCCGCTCCTCGATGGCCTTGGCGTCGTGCGCGAGGATGGCCTTCTGTATGATCGCCGCCCCGAACTCCGGCGGGTTTGCCATCAGGAGCCCCGCCGCGGTGCCGGTGAAGATGGCCTGGATAAGGTTCCCGAAGTAGGTCTCCGGCATGGGCGGGTCGACCCGCTTCCGGCAGTCGGCGAACACGGTGAAGACGGTCACCTCCTCGGGCTTCAGCTCGCGCGCCTTGGTGACGTGGCGCCAGATGTGGACGGACAATGCCTGGAAAGTGGAGAAGGGCATCGAGCCGTCCAACGGCGGGTTGGCGTTGATCGCCGACTTGAGCTTGTCGATGGACGACTCGGAGAAGCGGAAGACCTTCTCGCGGAGCAGGGGGGCGGCGGGGCGGGATGGCCGGGGTCGCCGTTGGACGACAGGGAGGAGGGGTCGGGCGGGAGGGAGAGGTCGAGCTTGACGCGGGTGTTGCGGGACTTGGTGCGGTCGAGGAAGGGCGGGGCGAGACGGCGGCCGCGCCGCTGCAGACCTGGGCCCACGAGCTCATGAAGTGCCACGTGGAGGTCCCGTCGAGGACGGCGTGGTTGAACGCGCACCCAATGGCTATCCCGTCCTTCAGCTTGGTTAACTGCATGCACGCTCCATAATCACCGGCTTAGAGGGTGAACAACCTTAAGCATAACCATGTGCAACAATAGTTGAATTTGCAAATCCGACGCTATTCATAAACGGTAACCTGCCAACACTATTCATGAACTAGATAAGACTGGAATTAAGTTTAATCACATGAGTGACGCCATAGCTCAGTGTCCTTAAAGCACCTACTAAACTTGACGAGGAGTAGTTGGCGTCAGTGGTTGAATTTAATGGTCCCCGCCAGGCCCATTGATGACTCGAGGACCCAACGAATTCAGCGGCGTTGACCATGTACGGACTCGCCCCGGTGGGCCTCCTCGGTTTCCAGCCTCAAGGGGGCGAGAGGTGAGCAATAAAGCATCAGACGCGCATTAAATGGGCAGACTAATATTAACTCTAGACAAATCATATTAGCAGAGTACCCTCGTTAAGTACAAAGCATATCTAGCAAGAAGATAATTCTTGGTCCACAATATTGATTAACGCAATCTAATTCTCAAAGCAAAACGAGAAAATACAATTACTTGGAAAGAATTTTCGATGTTAAAATCAATGGGTGGCGAACACTGACCCGCAATTATTACGAGGTGGATGGTAATTTAAAGCTGGATATACCATCCTTATCATTCTACTCACACTCATGCTTCCTAGATGTATCTATAGGTGCGGCGCATTTATAGACAACCGAAAAGAAACAAATCACAATTTTTCTAAATCCAATCACGATAATTTTATCGATTTTCCACCATGTAAATCTTTAGTGGGTGGCAGGAAAGGTCCTTTGAGCTGAACAACTATCCGGATGTTCTCGCTTTCTGAGGAGCATTACCTCATTCACTTGTTCTATCTTTGGGCGATCCTTTCGGAGAATATGTCCAAATTCGACACCGGTCCGACTTCACTTGTTCTTATCTTTGAGGGTATGTCAACATGTATCTCTAGGGTTTTGATATGGTCCTTCTTATAGCGTACTAAATATGGATGAATATAGCCGATGAATATGTATAGCCTGAATCGATACGGCAAAAATAGGTTAAATGTGATTTAAAAAATGAGAAGAAAAAGAAAAATTAAAAATTAAAAAAAGAGTCATGAAAACAGGAAATCTCAGCTTTATTGGGCAACTGGCTGCATGTGCCCGACATTGAATACACACATTCAGTACACGTCACACACGCTCTTGAATGCGACGATGTTATCATATAAGGCAACATTTTTTAATTCACCCACCTCGGTTTCTGACATTATTTTTGTCAACCTTCTAAGCAAAACGTACATTCTCCTGAGGACGGAAGGTTATTAGATTGTTTATCACTCCCTCTTGTTTTTTAAATTGCCATTTCGACAGATGCTTCGACAAATACTGAAGATTATATCACATAGAGCGTGTTTCGATCTCTTCCGGCTAGCCTAAACCACACCTAATCTAAAATCGATCACATCAACGTCAAGATCAAATTTTTTTTTTTTCTGTTTTTCACGTTACATCTCTTCTCGGCATGTTGGGCCAATCCAAGTTCAAGAACAAGTGAAAAACTCAAATAACACATGCGGGAACTCCGCTGTTTTTTTGTCGGGCCAAACCGCATCATTTCGTTGCGTTTAATAGTAAACACCCGTCATAAACGGGAACACGACCGGAGTAGACCGTGCTCGCTAAGAACATAAATGCGAATATCTAAGGACGATTACCCAGCGAAGTGGAGGCTAAAAAAGGAAGTATTATGACCAAGGCCATTAGCAAAACATGATCCAATTGAAAGGGTGAGGAGCTGTGATGCAGGTAATGCCACTAAAGAATGGTCGAAAGACAAGATTGTGATTCGAACCTGAATAGCCAGCAAAGGCCTGTGAAGCCCCTCCGTGTTGAGGATGCCATAGTAAGGAATCAAGTCCTTGAAGATGCTGGTGCCCTCCTCGGCCGCCAGGTCCTCCACGGTGACCGCCTCCGCCTCCGCCTCCACCACCTCGACACCGTCCGCCTCGTCGTCATCGTACTCCACCCTGAACACCCCTTCCTCGTCCTTCCCGAGCTTGCCGGCCAGCTGGTAAAACTCCTCGAGCACCAGCTCCAGTCCGTCCTTGAGCTTCGCCACCATGCCCTCGAAGTCGCCGCCCTTGTAGAACATCAGCTTCTGGTTGTAGTAAAACGCCAGGTAGGGGAGATCGAACGTGACCAGCTGGCACTCGCTCCTCCCGAGCTTCTTCCTGGGCTTGACGTGGGTCTTCCTCGTGGTCTTCAGGCTGACCGCCATCTCATCTTTCGTCTCGCCCTGTTGACCCGCCATGGTTGAGAGAGAGACTACGGTGAACACTGATGGAGCGAATGAGGTGAATGAGAAGGTTGTAGTGAAAACTGGAGGGCTTGGGGAGGGTTCTTATAAAGGGGAGACAGAGAGAGTTCGTGGTTTACTGGATGTGGTTGAGGTGCATTTATGCGTTTCATGAGAGCGGTTGCCACAAATTAATGTTGGGCTTTCGCCCTGTCATGGTGGATATGGGTGGTGGTTGCGTTAGGAAGGGACCTCAAACGAGGAAATAGTAAACCACAGTCGGTAAGCGGGGCAGCAGAACATACACCCCAACATCAGTATTCGTGAGATTTTGTAGGATCACTGTCAATTATTTCATAAGCTTAAGCTAGTGAATGAAAATGTAATTTAATACTTAATCACTCTAACACTCTCCCTTACGCTTAATTTGATCCTTTTACCTAGTACTATACTCATGCCTAGCCTGGTCTTTTTGTCTAGTACAAAGTGTGGCAATATATCATTAGGGAGGCAAATAGATGTATGGAAAGATTTAAACTCGGAACCTCTTATTTTAATATCACGTGAGATTTTGTAGAACCACTACTAATTATTCTAAAAACTTAAGCTGTTGAATGAAGATGTGATTTAATATTTGATTACTCTAACAAAATTTTTGGATGAATGCGTGGTTTAATTTTTAATCACTCTAACAGTGTGCGGCTCACCAGATACATTGCGGCCGGTTGTGTCACGTAAGATGGGCCGACGTCCACGTTGATAATTTCTGACAAAAATTAGCCGAATGGACTTGATTGGCGAAGTGTGAAAAGATTTTAGGACTCAATTGACAAAATTGAAAGGTTTATGATTGAATTGACAAACGTGCAATAAGTTTATAACTTTTTTGGAAAGTTTCTCCAATTGAAACCACAAAAGAGAAAATGTAAAGGGTTTCGTACAAATATACTAAATTGCCAGAGCAACTATGTAACAATTAATAAATTGAGGAGATTTAGATGAAAAGATGGACATGTTGACGTTCTATGGCATGAGAAAATTGAAGGGGAAAATGTCAAAAAGTTCTAAACCCATTGCAGTAGTACTAATTCAATCTTAGACCTTTTTGTTTGTGAGGGAAAAGTATAAAAAAAGTCTTAAATCTATTACATTAGTACTAATTCAGTCCTTAACTTTTCAATTTGATTAATTTAGTCTTAAATTTTTTGCATTGGTATCAATTCAATCAATTCGATCAATTCAGCTGAAAATTACTAATGTGGATGCCAGCGATGCCATGTAGATCAGTTGGTGCTAACATGCACATTTTTAAAAATATTTTTTAATCATTTTGTCCTTTTTGTTTCCCTAAGCTTTTGCACCTTTCTTTCTCTCTGTTTCCTGCAACTCTCTTTCTCCCCCCTCTATCTGCCGTCGTTGGGAGCGTCGCTGTTCAGCTCCAACCTCCGGCGACCTCCATAGCTACTGACCATACAAGCTCAGATCAGTTCAGTCTACGGCGTGGCCTCCACAACGCTCGGTCCAGCGTCAACGATTTCTAGAGACGCGCAAGCTCCTGTTCTTGCCTTTCCCGCCGCTGCACCTCTTCAAGCTTCACCGACGCACCACCAGTCCTTCCCTTACGCTCTCACATCTTCATCGTGGCTGGATTCTTTAACAGACGTTATAAGTTTATAACCAGATTTGATTTATAACCCATATCTGGATTCTTATTTCTTTTGCAGGTTTTCTTTGGTGTTTTCAGAAAGCACGAGTCCACAGCAGTCTTTGCAGTGATACTGTGATAGTCTTAGCCTTAACTTCAACGATTTTCAAAGAAAATAAAAGCTCGAATTTCGGGATTAAGAGATGAGAAAAAAATCCAAGTGAGTCTGGGGGACTCTTGGCAAAACAAATAAGAACGGACGAAATATAGACCACTCGGAGAAAGAGTGTGACCGAGTCAAAAGTTGATAAAATCTGGTCAAGCGTTGAGTCCCCCCTTCTACTTGCGGGGAAGAAAAAGGCAAACTTCTCTTCAAAGAAGTGAAATAGAGACGGAGGTTGAGAGTGGTTGAAGACACATAGAGAGAGAGAGAGAAGGTAAGGTGCAAAAGTTTAGGGAAAAAGGAGGAGGAGAAAATGATTAAAAAAATATTCTTTATAAAAAAAATTATTAAAAATGCCCACGTCAGTATCAACCGTCTTATGTGGCATTTTCGACATCCACATCAGTAATTTCCAATCAAAATTGATCGGATGGACTGAATTGGTATCAATGTAAAAAAGTTTATAGTTAAATTGGTCTAATTGAAAAGTTTAGGACTGAATTGATACCAATTCAATGGGTTTAGGACTTTTTTGGTACTTTTCCCTTTATTTGTGCCAATTTAATCTCAAACTTTTGCATTTATAACAACCGAGTCTATCCAACCAATTTTGATTTAAAATCGTTGAAGTGGATGCTGGTCTCCCTACGTGGCACAAATGGCGCCGACGTGGACATTTAGTTACCCTCAATTGGGAAAAAAAAGGAACGAAAAGAAAAAGAAGAAAAAACAAAAAAAAATTATCACAAGATAAAAATTAGAAAAAAAATTCATGTTAGCATCATTCACGCCACAAAGAACGATTGGCACTCACACTAACAATTTTCAACTAAAATTGACCGGATGGACTCAATTAGTATAAATATAAAATGCTTAGAATTACATCGACACAATTAAAATGTTTACGATTGAATTGGTATTAATGCGATAGATTTAGACTTTTTTTTTTATACTTATCCCGGAAATTGACCTAGTGCATGATGCAGTCTACCGACTTCTCGCTGTCTAATTGTATCACTCACTATAAGCATATGGTCCTGAAGCTACTGCGGACAATATTTAAGTTAGATTGCTGTCTTTGGATTCCAGCACCTCGTAAGATTCCGCGAGGACAACGAAAGAAACCGAACAATTTTGGCGCATCGATTGGTTGCGCGGTAGGGAACCTGCTCGTTTAATTAGACTTGCCGGCGCTAATCCCCTGTCAGAAAAGGCGCGAATGGAAGGGACAGGACGAGGTAGGTATGACTAAGGCCACGGTCTAAATTTTTGGTGTCAGGGGTTAGATGGGCGTTGAAGTGGTTCAAGTAGAAATGTTTGGTGGAACCAACTTAAATTCCATCAAATTGCAGATTTGACCTAGAAACATAGCCGCGGGAACGAGGTTGATGACGCGAAGGCTATTGTAAACAAAAGCCGGTGCCGTGTTTACATTGTTTCGGTCGATTGATGAGACCGGACAAAATCGAACCTCTAAGGAGCGAGGACGCCTAATTCATAATATGAACATAACATGAGATGACTCGCGACAACATAAATCTGGATGGAAATTATTCTATAGACACGGTTGTCACACTTTCTCAAATTCAATATGATAGAACCTTATGATATTGCTCTTTCCGCACTAAGAAAATCAATGGGTAAAAACTTAAAACCAACATTATGAGCCCAAATTATTTCTTGACACCATATGATTCATATGGCATAAGAGCATTTTGCCCGACTAAGTCAATCCAATCTTAATATTTAAGGAAGTCAAACCGTTCCCTAGTGATTTTTTTTTGTCTGAAAAATTTTACTTTTCATCACTATGCTTTCACTTTTTTTCCTAATCAAATGTTTGTACTCTTAATTTGTCTCATTAACTTGTTCCGCTTCCATAAATTCTCTTATCACATGTCCTCGACACTGAATTTGGTGCAATCCATCTGAGGTAACCTTCGGATGACACAATTTTACGAGGTGGTAAATTTAAGACATCAAAAAGAAAGAAAACGATAGTCAGTTACCCAAAGCTAGCTACTTGATTATTTAGCCAAATAAAAGTTGGTAATAACTCGAGCAAAAGGTTGATACATTCATGCACGAGTTGGCAAATTTAAGACGACGTTAGGAAAGGAAAACGAAGTTTTGCAAGAGATACGAACATTTGAAAACTGACAAGAAAAATTAACGATTTCACAAAGGCATTAGTAATTTACCAACAAGTTATCTTCCAGTTGATCGATTTAAGCGTGAAAAATATTTAGCTGATCGATTGCTATCTTGTGCATAAGTCAAAGGAGTGTCAATTGAGCGTCAAAATGATCAACTTAGGCATGGCAGTTCGATTTCAACAGAGTCAACATGAAGTCATGGGGGTTGCGTGTGGGTAACCTTAATCCTTTGTCGGATGAGAAACCTAAGACCATGGCCAAAAAACAATAAAATAAAAAAGATTGCCTGTGCAATTGGAATATTAATAGAGATTCCCATTTCAACTTTGATCTAACTTGGCGGTGGACCCTCGGGTAGCCATCCTAATCACTAGCTACTAATCTTACATGTATTTAAATAATCATATTTTTTTATTGGTAAAAAAAAATATAAATCGAAAATACATAATAAAAAAATCTAAATAATAATCGAAAATACATAGATAAAGGCAAAAAAAAAAAAAGGGGTCCTCATATTAGGTGGGATGTCAAAGAGAGGTCCTCCTCAATATTAATGGACCCACGCCCCTTACGGGGTCGAGTAATTGCGTCATTTCTTTTCAATATTAAATTTATTTCGAGGGAAAATAATAATTAAAAAAGAATTCTAAAAAATATTTCCTGTGGGTAATTAGTCAACATTTCTTTTAATTATCGCAAATATTATGTCTAAATATTTGTCCATAAGCGTAGATATGTTTTTCGTTCATTCATTTAATGAGCGATACAAGTAATCATCTTCACATAATATTCTCCACAACACCAAAACAATCATTTTCGCGAAAGAAACGCACCATAAACTACGCAATCGTCTTACGACTTCAATTTTGTAGAATATTGGCAAGTCTCCCTCCACCTATTTAGTAGAGCCAGGTTTGCCATGTCCGGTTCGCTCGTCAAGTTCCACATGTCATTCTGATGTCCGGCTTGGCATCCATATATACTCGTTAATTTAGCCTTTTGGATGGGATATTCTAGGCTCTCTGCAAGATCGGGTCTTGGTACGATGAATTAAAGGTCAAACGAAAAGGAGCTGAATAAATGGGTTGATGCCTAGACGCTTAGGAAGGCTCAGTGTCATCTAAAACACTGGGACCTTAACAGGGTCCACCTTGAGTTCGTCCCTAATTTAATTGACTCCTGTGATGAATGGAGAGTGGCGTTTGAGGTTGGTGTAACTGCAGATGTAAAATGCTGCGAAACTTATGCGACCCAAATACTCCATGTTATATGAACCAGGGAGGAGAGAGGGGACTACTATGTTACATTAGTATGATACCAGTGGGGTTCCTCGTCGCGACGAGGTCTGTCCCATATTTTCGTTGGAAAAGAGAAAATTTCAGGA
>JAGVVM010010881.1:0-20976 GCA_019149425.1 Psidium friedrichsthalianum
TAAAGAAATCAATCAAGCTTGTATACCACAAAACATAAACCAATATGCCATAAGACTAAAATATCTTGAGAACACCCTTCTAGGTTTTTTTCAAGAAACTACTTCATGAACCGCCATGGCACTTGTTGGACTTCTCGCAACCTTGATCATAATAATTGGAAGGAGGAGGCACCCTTGCAATACACCTGGCCCCTTTCTCAATGCTGCCATACTTAATCATCCTCGCGTCAACAACCACATCGTTTGTCATGAATGAGCATATTATTACAGTAATAATGTATAGTGTTGATGCCTCACTTGACATCACCATTCTTGATTTCGCGAGGATTCAAGCTTTCCAAGAAGCTAGTTTTATACTCATTATGTCCTTTTGGGCCATTATTTTCGGTTGGCATTGTTGGTGTAGGGTTTCATTTTCAGTTCCCCCATACTAGCCACCCTTTGAAAAAGGAGAAACTTATTTTAACTAATGGGTAATCTATGATGGCTGGATTTTCTATCGGATTAATTAGCGAGTAAAGTAATTAATAATTGGATGTTAATGATGACGGGAATGCCTTGAGGATTGACCTAGCGCATTGATGGGAACTATGGGTTAAGTAACACGCCCAACTCAAACAAATGTGAAGGTCATTTTGAATATATTGAATTGCCAATTCCCAATATATCATCCGAACCATGTTGATGAGCTAAAGCGAATGTTAAGGATGGTCAAGTTGACCATCGTAGGATTATGGATGTTGGGGTGAAGTTTTAATCCATTTGAGTTCGTCCTGGAATTGGAGCGTGAATGGAATCCTCTTTGATCGAATTACCCTCTACCACTGACCTACCTCTTCCCCTCTCTATATAAACCCCCTTTCCCACTCCTTTTCTCCCATTCTCCCCCTCATTTCTTCATAGAAGCCCCCCACCTCATGAGCTTCACCTGAGAGCTCCCCTCACCCCGACGGCCTCCCAAGCTCATTTTGGCCGTGACAGCAGTAGCAACCTCACCTCAAGCTCACTCTTGTCCTCAAATCTACTCAGCCTCTCACCATCCCGCTCGCCGCATGTTGTCCTCCCTTTCTTCTTCTCGGCCACATGCAAGAAGGAAGTAGCCAAGCTCGATTTGATGGCAATTCGAGCTCCATCTTCCGTGAGTTTGAACCTTAGGCAAGTAGACTATGAATCTTACAAATGGATTGTCCTTTTTTTATTCGATTGAGTGCAAAAGGTGGGTCTTGGAAAATGGGTATGAGAAAATGAGATTCGGCTTGCATGTCGGAAGATGAGTTTAATTAGTCGATCCATTGCTTGATTTAGTGTTGACAAATCTTGGGTGAGCTAGTTATATACTCTAATCATTGTAATTGTTGATGAATTGAGGTGTATCGAAGTTGGACAGGGAATGGATATTTGGCTGGATAGCCGAGGAAGAAGGAGGAAGAGAATCAAAAATTGATCTGTAGTGCTTAAGAACAATTTGCATGAGCAAAAGGTAGGCATGCACGGCGCGATTTCAACGAGATGTATTAGAAGTATGTGGTCGCTGGTTTACATAAATCCCAACAAATATAGAACCCCAAATAAGATAGAGAAAGATCTACTATGGGAAACATAGATAAGGCTAAAATAAAGAAATCAATCAAGCTTGTATTCCACGAAACATAAACCAATGTGTCAAAAGAATAAAATATCTTGAGAACACCCTTCTAGGTATTTTCAAGAAACTAATTCATGGCCCACTGCAGTACCTGTTGGACTTCTCGCAACTATGCTTGTAAGGATTGGAAGGAGGAGGCAAATAGCGTGTGCCCTTGCAATACACCCGGCCCCTTTCTCAATGCCACCATACACAATCATCCTTGCATTGATGATCACATCACTCGTTGCAAATAAGCATAGTATTAGAGTAATAATGGAGTAAAGTACAATATAAGTACTAAAACTTATGTAGGACGCTCACTTTAGTGCTAACACTTTCAAAACGATCACTTAAGTACCAAATTTTTTGAAAAATGATCACTTCAATGCCAAAACTTTCAAAACAATCATTTGAGTGCCTTTTTTTTAAAAAAATGATTACTTAATTATTAATTTTTTTGAAAAAGATCACTTAGTGCCAATTTTGGGTTGCTAGATGTGGCACTAAAGTTATCATTTTTCGAAAAAAATTGACATTTAAGTGGTCGTTTTTTCAAAAAAAAATTGGCACTTAAGTGATCATTTTGAAAATTTTGATACTTAAGTGATCGTTTCAAAAGAAAATTGACACTTAAGTGATCATTTTGAAAGTTTTTTTATACTTACGTGATCATTTTAAAAGTTTTGGCACTAAAGTGAGAGCCATACACAAATTTTGGCACTTCTAATGTACTTTAGCCATAATAATGCAAAGAACCAACATCTTACTTGACATCGCCATTCTTGATTTCATGGGGACTCAAGCTTTTCGAGAAGCTAGTTTTATACTCATTAGTGTTGCTTTGGGGCTGTTATTTTTAGTTGGCATTGTTGGTGTCGAATTAACGAAACTAGAGAAACTGATTTTAACGAATGGTTAACCCAAAAGCAAAAGATCTAGAAAGCACATTATCTCACTAATCATAGGATTAAAACTAACCATGACAATAGCTGGTACAAATCTTTAACTTACTTTTCTTTTGATATAAGCAGTGAAAAACCATGTATGTAAATGGTATACATGCAGACAATCAACTATAGCAAGAGACATTTGTGCAATTTCTTCCTTGAAGTTATGTTTTATTTGATTTCGGAGCCGAGAATCTCAAGTTGAGTTCAATGAGCCCTCCTTTCGCCCATCATGCATTGCAGTCAATGATGCATCACCTCATCAACATTTTGGATCCATGATTAAAGCCTTCATCATCAAGACGCTGGAGTCGGCGCTCCCTCTGAGGGGAAGGGGAGAGATACAAGGTACATTTCGAGTTGCAATCTTTAACTTGGTTCAAGGTTTATATGTTAGTTTCCATCATAAGGAAATTGACCCACGAGAGAGTGGATCTTCACTCTGTCGAGCCATGCATGAGAAAATCTTCAGCTATTGTTCAACTAACTACATTATAATTGATCCACAACGATGCTTAATTTGTCATGTGGGTGTTACGAAGTTCTTTCAACCATGATATGTGAAAGTCTACTGAAATAGAACTAATGTGGACCTAGAGTTTTTTATTACAATAGCAGCCATGGCACTAATATGACACGCTGAGTGTCATCCTACAAATATCATTTGCCGAAAAAATTCTTTGCGTAAATATTGGACACTAAATATGATATGCAGTTTGAATTTTCGCCCTATAACTACATTAAACAACTGAAACTTATCAAGACATTTATTTGACATGCATAAGATGGATAGAATTTGATGGCTTCCCAATTTTATATGGATACGCAATCGATGTCAACATATTAATCTAATTTCTATGTAGGACAAACTAACATTTGGATTTCAATTTAATCTTTGGGAACTTACTCTTGCCTTCCTCTATTTTGAAAAACTACCCTCGTGCATATTGATTTTGCCGATTTAGTCTAAAACCTTTGCGCATAATTCCACTTTTGTCATTTCGATCAATTTTCGCCGAAAATCAATGACTTGGCGGTCTTGTTATCACCAGCCTTCCTTGTTACATTGCTTCTGCGATTTCAAACAAAATTAGCTAGAACTATTACATTGGCATTTCACGTGAAGATTTAGGACTAAATTTAAAAAAATCAATCAGTTTAGGACTGAATTAGCATTCATACAATACGTTTAGGAGTAATTGGAGAATTTTCTCCTACAAAAAGAAAAAGCTTGAACTGTGCTGAGAAAAAAAAATTCATTGAAAGGCATGTTTGTATGCAATTTTTCTTTTTCTTTTTTCATTTAATCTAAATCTTGCAGCAAGCACTTCGACTTCATTTAACTCGATACTCGAAATTTAAATTCCAATAATTATTAACTTGTTGAATCACATATATCTTTTGTAAGATTTCAAAATATAAATAATATATTTTAGATTTTGATGGGAGTATTAAACAAGAACTTTTTCTTTTGGTTGAAGTGTAAAAAAAGGCATACTCTGTTAGCAACGGCGAAGGGTCGCAAAGTATTAGTCAGGGCTCAGTCAGCTAGGGTGAACAGTAGGAATTGGTTGGTTGAAGCGAATAGAAATTCAGAATTGATGCTTAACTTATTATATCAATACTACTTAATTGGCACGTCATTCTTTTTCATCAATTGTTCAATAGTAAACTCTCAAGAAATTGGGCAAGCGTAATCAAGAATTTGATTTGAACGTGGCAAGTCTAGTCATCATGGGTTACACAAGCATAATGCAGGTGACGTATAGAGTTATGCACATGCATCCTTCAAAATCAGTTGAGATGACAATTTTGGATTTCCCATGTTATTAGAAAAAATTAAACTAAATAAATTTTACAAAACAAATGGTTCATAGTAGCAATTTGGTACCCTATTTGGACTAGATATATCCTGGTTAAGCTGGACAAAAACCCAGATGACCTATTAAAATAGGATTAACATCATCACAATTGCCCTCTCCCTTCCTTCTCCCCCTCCCCCTCCCTTCCCTCCCCCTCCCTCCCCCATGGTCTGCGGCTATCATTGGAGAGGCAACTTCGTTGGTAGGCCCTCGTCAAAACTGGTTTAGGTGTTTCCTTGTCTTATTTATTTATCTAACCTTTTCCCCTAATTTTAAACCCTAATTGAGGTGTAGGAAATACTTATTTGGATGGAATATGTTCATATCCGTTGTTATATTGGATTTTTGTCCAAACAGAATGTCGCGACCTAAAAATTTCCGTAAAAATTTTTTAGGTTAATGGATTACTAGATTAATTAAATTAATCAATTAACCTAGCCCAAGCTCTCCCAAAGCTCTACCAATTCGCAACTTTAGGTTCATGTTCAAATGATTTAAATTTTTGGAGCCGGTTCACTCATCTTTTTAAATTTTGGAGCCGCCCTAATCTTTTTGGTAGGTAGATTAGATACCTAAATAAAGCATTGGGAAATACATTTTCTGCAAACCAGAGATTTAAGTTCGGGGACTTGATTATGTTAATTTTTCAATTAACACCCTTTCGGTACCATTCTTGTGAAGATTTCTTGAATTGGCAAATTCAATTGATTTGATTTATAAAGCAAGGTGCAATGGTATTTTTGTAGGTTTTTTTTTTATTTAAATGAATGCAACATGCAAATGCAAAGCCTAACTATATGAATGCAAACATGACTACATGATGTTCAGACAAACTATGTGGCACGCATGATGACTTTGGAAAAAATCAAGTTTTAATGCAAGAAGAATGTGAAGTCTAACATATATGGCACACAACATGATTCAATTAAACTACATGACATGATATAAATGAGCATACATGATGTCTAAATCAAGTTTTAATGCATAAGCATAAAAAAACATGAGTTAAAATTTAAAAGTCACGACATGCGAAGGATGCAAATCTATCTATATGACATGAATAAAAATGCATGAATGACATAGTGAATATGCATGGGTGGCAAAAAATGACATGGTAAATACACATGATCTACCCTATATGAAATGCACATGCATGACGATTCTTTTGATATTTTTTCGGATTTTAAAAAATCATGGTCTGAAAGTTGATAGCAATTAACATAAAATTAAGAAATTGATCACTCAAAGTTTAATTTTATATTAAAAGTATCCTGACATTTAATTCCGTTTTTAGACCATGATTTGATTGATTTATTTATTTATTTTTTTATTTTACGGAAATAGAGTCAAATAAAGTATAATAAACCTTGAGTATTGCACATCGTATGATCCGAACTTTTTTGATGAATTCGCTTCGTACCCAAAGTTCAGGGCTGGAAGGGAATTTATTCACGTCGTATCCCGAGGGTGGGGTCGGATGGTGAATTTAAATGAAATTTGTTGATCCGGCCCCAAAGTTATGAGATGGGACAGACAAATTTTAATTTTGTGTATATGACGTCGTACTTCGAGAATGAAGTCGGATGGCCATAATACACGTATCCGAGGGACAAGGCGCAATAGTGCATGTACCATACTCAAGGAATATTATAAAAATATTTGAATTAGATTATAGTGAATGAATGAGATTTTTGGCCACCGAAGGGTAAGAATTTGCTGAATTTTTTTTAAGAATTTTTTTTTAGTAATGGCCCCGTCGGCAAAAGATATTCATATTTTTTATGGCATTCCCTTATAATCTAAAAGTCTCGGGATACACGACCCCCTTTTTTTTTACGAACCCTCCTAAATAAATTCAAACATTGGCATGGAAAGCGTTCACAATCAGTCGTCCCCCAACAATATGAATTTACTTGCCTACAAGCATCGATCCTAACGGGAAGGGAGTGAATGTAAAATCTGGAAATTTTTTTTCTTTTTGCAAATATCCACAAGTCAAACAAACATCCCAAACTCATCCAATTAAGTAATTACCATGTAAATCATGTACGAAAGAGCTGGTTTCATGCAATTGAATTCTTAATTCATGCAAAGCGAATTATTGGAATAGACCAAGATAGAAAAAATACCTGATTTGGGACTTGAATTGAGAGACTCTAAGGCCAATTGCTCGGAGGAGTTCACGCGCCAACGAAATCGATCAAACCAGGGTTTGCAGCCACAAATTCGCACTCTTTAGCACCCTAGGCAGCAGCTATTTTGAGCCAAAGGATGCAACAAACAACTCAATTGACGTGCTAAAACCTGCACCAAACCGGCGAGTAAAACATACCCAAAACAGGCCTGTTTTGGGGCTGAAATAGAGGGAAATTCACAGCGAACAGCAGCTAAATGTGCACGACAGCAAGTGAAAGTATCCCCAGAAAAAAAAGAGCTGCTTTGGGATTCAAATAATATTAAAACCACCGAAACAGCAGCTGAACGTGCAACAAACAAATGGATCTTTTATGAGCCAAATCACAGCGAGAACGTGCCCGGAACAGCAGACGCGAATCGTTAATAGAGCAGCTTCGAAGTAGCCTGAACACCTGAGGATTCAGTCCCATACAGCAGATCGAAACAACTCGAGTCAGGAGTACCAAACGAACTTGAACAGTGATGGATTGTTTTCAGACAACGGCCATCAGCAGATTCAACAGTAACTTGATTTTTCCTTAGGTCTCTCTGTTTTGGGAGAAAAACAACCCCTCCCCCAAATCTGAACGTGTTGCTCTCTGAAAAATTCTCAATGGCTCCTCTGTATTCTTTTTATTTGAACGTCTCTCTGTTTTTTTTTTAGTGCAAAAACAAACCCCCCTTCCTCCACATTGGCAAGCTCTCTCTATATATTTCAATTCATTCGGGTTCTCCTTGAGCGTTGGATGCTCTTTCACCGAAAGCAAAAAGAAATTTTTTTTTTTATCATGTGACTTTCTTTTTATGATCACTACACCCACCAAATGTCCCTTATTGTCTTCTGTGGATGTATCCAGCGGAGTCTCCAATTTTGCGTCCCATTTGAATGATGATTCCTCCACCACCGAAAAGACCTAAGCACCTTGGACTGGATCATCATGAGTTGTGCCAGCTCTTTCGATATGATCATCACGATTTCTTCTTTGGATCTCTACCCTCTTCTTTTTCTTGTTCGGGAGAATCCAAAAATGAGTCCCACGTCCCCCGGAACCATTCTTTAATCACTATACTCGATGGTGGTCAAAAGATTATCCCTCAGGTGCTCGAAAATCATACCATCATGCTGTCCCTTTGGCCCAGGGCGCTTGAAGTGACCCGAAAGCTTCACGACACACACACATTTTTTACCGAAAGCACCCACTAAGATTGTCTTCCACCCACGTTCTCCTCTTTTACAAGCTCCATGATCACTTCCTTCAAGTGGCCGTCTATGCTCGTGGGATGTTTTCCCAATTTTTTTTTCTCTGCAAGTAGAGTCCATGGGGATGGCTTTCTTCTCTTTTCTTTTTTTGAACCGAATGATGCATTTTTTTCCTTTTTGTCTTGTGATCATGGCTCCTACTTTCGGTGAACAAGCTGCCTCCTCTCTAGCTCATCTGTTTTGTCCGTTCAGCAAAGTGGAAGAGCATTTTCATTGCAAATGTGAGTGGGGTGAACCCTTTTATGATTGAATTTCCTCGCAAAATGCCCACTCTCTCCCCTGCTTTATTGCCAGACATGAGCATGTCCAGATTCAAGTTGCATTGTGGATCAATACTGCACCACTTGCGGGTCCATTTCTCCGTTTCGCCTAGTCTTGCCTCAGAGTTGCTCCTCGAGGAACTTGGAACGATATTTTCTTCTATATGAAGAATAAAATATCTGCTGCTGTCAATTACAGGTTCCACTAGATGTGTTTTCTCCATTTCTCAAGAATGCCTGAGCGTATAAGTCACCAGTAGTCCTGTCCTCAACTCTGATAATGCATTCTTCTCCCTCTCGCGGCTTTGTGCGGTTGCTCAAGTGGACTTGCGAGTCATCACGATTATACAAACTGCGACATAGACCTCTTTGGGATTTTGAGCAGCAAATCACGAGCAAACCTCGTGGATCTTTAGTTAGACGTGTTCCCCATGTTTGACCGAATTCTCCATAATCGTTCACCGTTCCGCCGACATTCCTCGAAAGCTCAATTCTAGTGTGGTGTAAGATGCAATGCAGGAAATAAAAAATAACGAATGCGACGCATGAGGAAATAATTTTTTGTGAGAATGGAATTCTCAAATTTTTTTTGTGCCATATATATAAAAAAAAAAAAATCAAAATTTAGGTGTCAACAGTCGCGAGACGACTTGTTCATCACTTCCAAGCTCTGGTGCAACGATGCGCATAGAGAGAGTGTCGTCCCTGCGCTACGGAATTCGCTCAAGAATCTTCAACTGGAGTATCTGGATCTCTATCTCGTGCACTGGCCAATGAGCTTGAGACCAGAGGCTGAGCTGCTACCAAAGGAGGAGGATATCCTCCCGTTTGAGATGGAGCCCGTGTGGGAAGGCATGGAAGAGTGTGTGAAGCTGGGCCTCGCCAAATGCATTGGCGTCAGCAATTTCTCTTGCAAAAAACTGGACAAGTTGCTCGCCACGGCAAAAATCCCCCCCGTCGTCAATCAAGTAAGTTCGTCCATATCGTTACTAGGTGCCATCTGTTTTCACATATTTTCCTGGATTAAGCACACATTTAATCACCCTCTAAAAGATCATTAAGTCAAGCATGGATCACTATTCATTGTGACCTTTTAGCGCAAGGGAGATGCTTGCATAATCATCCCACTCCCCAATGATAGCGTGACCGTACTATGCAAGGCCCCAAAAGAGTTTCATATTATTTTTTTTTTATTTTACTTCTGCGCGCCAGCCACAAAAGGATTTGTGCGGCTAGCATAGCACCATCCACTATCATTGAGCAGTGGACGGTTCTGCTAGCCGGCGCCTTAGCGCAAAGTCATAAAGGATTGACCGTCACTTCCCTATCTACATTTAGGTTAAAATTGTTTTTTTTTTTTTGTCTTTTTCTGCACCTAGAACAAAAGAAAATTCTATCTATTCTGCAGAAAGAGGAAAGTTCGTGGAAAGAAGAATACTTAGAGAGGTTAAATTCCATATTTAACTTGCTCGGCATTTGGAACAAAATAAAGAATAATATGTAATATATATGTAATGTGAGACATAAAGCAGCGACCTCTACAGAATTTGCATTGAGATATTAAAAATCATGTGCGGAGACACGAGGGGGGGGGGGGGGGGGGGGGGGGGGGAAGAGAGGTACTGGATTTGATTCTGAAATTTGAGGAGTGAATACGTAACCTGTTCAAGTACCTAGTGCTATGTGAAACTATTAAGAAAAACTCAAAACTTCGAACAAAACGTTCTGTATTTGCGGAATGTATAGTTCTAACATGTCTACCAAGAAAGAGTCTTCGATCTTCACCGTCATCAATGGCCGGTGGTGGTCGTATGAATGGCCGGCCACTACAAGTACGTCATAAATCTTCGGGAAGACGAGAAGAGAATGTAACAAGGTAACTTCGCATGATTGGAAGGTGGAAATGAACCCTTTGTGGCAACAAAAGAAGCTGAGGGAGTATTGCATGGAGAAGGCGTACACTTAAGCGCCTATTCACCTTTGGGAGGACGTGGAACCATATGGGGATCCAGCCGAGTGATGGATTGTGAGGTGCTCCACCAAATCGCCGCCTCCAAAGGGAAACCATTGCCCAGGTACAACTTTCATTCTCACTCCCTATCTTATTGCCAAAACATCTCCCATCTAAATCATTCATGCGATCAATAATTATTGTTTGCGCCATGTAATTTGGCATTTTAATCACACCCCGCCGTTTCATGGTCTAGAATTTAGCCATGTCGCCCTTAGCTTTGGTGATTTTAAAGGGGGTTTTCATTGTGGATTGGAACTGTTGAACTTTGCTGTTGATCGTCGGATGTTAAACATGATTTGAAACCACAGTTGAGTTTAGAGGGGGTGTGCAGCATGCTGAAATCTCATGTCATGTAATAAGGCATATAAGCTTATCTAGATTCGGTGGAATATTTGAAGGTTTGCTTGAGATGGGTGTACGAGAAAGGGGTGAGCGTCATCATGAAGAGCTTCAACGAAGAGAGAATGAAACAGAATCTCCATATATTTGACTGGAGTCTCAGCCCTGAGGAGTTGCAAAAGATTAGTCGAATCCCACAAATCCGAGGGTGTGTCCCCTTGGGATTCATCTCCGATAAGGGGCCTTACAAGTCCCTTGCAGAGTTCTGGGACGGCGAAATTTGACAATACATGACTGATCACGACAACATCGTTGAATGTCCGGCAGGACCGCCATGCTCATCTTGTTGCTGTCCATTGTTCAACAAAAGGGCTTGGCAGTCATTGTGTCGTGTGGTTTTCAAAGACTCGCTTGAACTTGAGGAAAGATCATTCGTTTGCCAAACGAGCAAAGAGCTTGAAGAATCATTCCATATGCTCATCTTATGCAGCATTGTCAAAGATTTTGATGCATCCAAATAACACAACTCTACTCTACTTTCAACATCAACCTTTTAGGTGATGTTCATTTTGGTAACCATTGCGCGAAACAAGCGATTGACCAATAAATAGACAGAACAAGAAAATAAATCAGACATTAAATGTACGTGGTTCAGTCGTACAGACCTACGTCCACGGGAAGAGCAACAATGAATTCCACTATAAAGTAAGCGATACACGAAGATTATAAACCACACTTAAGTCACTCAAACACTCTCTGTGTATCTCAATCCCGATTAAATTCAAGAACACACACAGTATTTAGCCTCATAATTCCTAATGAAATAATCTCTCAATCTCACGAAGGAATTAGTACGTAAATCTTACAACAAGATTTAATCTGCTTCAACACTTGAATTATTGATGTAATTCTAAGAAGATAGACCCTTGCCAAGCACTCGACAAAACGGCGCTTCGATAATATTCTTCGTATCAACAACGGCGCAATCTTGAATATATATATATATATATATAGATAAAATAAGCCACACACGTATTGAAGAAAATAAATAGGGAAGTTCGGTCAACGAAAATCAAGATTGACTTTCCTATTTCGTCTTTATCTCATGTGGAAAGTCCAACTCCAAAAGAAATATTGTTCATGATCTTGATTTGAAATATATTGAACATGATATATCACATTGTTTTCATCAAGATAGATTTTCATGATATTCAAAACAAATCTTATATTTAATTTCAAGATCAAGATTTATCTATTTTCGTAATTCAAATTTTCGCTTTGGGCTCAAATTCAATACATATTTTAATAGTAATGAACCAATCGAAAGCCTGATCGGAGGAAATCACGAGGGACGAAGGATAATATAACCTAGTAAGTTACGCACTGAGGGTGTACGTAATGGAAATTCCACGTTCATACATAATAATTATTGATCCACACGAACAGGAGAACTTTGTTTCCCTGAATTACCTTTTTTCTCGTATCTATGGAAGAAAAATTAGTCTGAACTTTTTAAAAGAGATAAAGAAAGAACTTCTACAATAATTATTAAGTGATGGGACAATCATGCAATTCTCCAGAGACACTGTTGTATCTAGCAATATCACTTAGAGGGGTCTGAATAGGTGCTTTTAATCGAATTTGACTAAAAATTACGGAATTAAAATAATCAAGTCAAATATCACATTAGTTTGGAAGCTAAAGATATACAATTGATGAACATGAACACTAGTATACAATATTCTATCAAACACAATAAGAAGAGTTTAGGGAAAGAGAAAATTGTACACGAAGATTATAGTGATTCAGCTTAGATCAAGCTTACGTCCACTCTTCCACGCTGACAGTCGATAGGCTGAAGTCCACTAGATGAATCAATGAGGCTTTACAAGTGGTAGCACTCTCACGCTCTTACAAAGCCTCTCAAAGATTGTAGCATGAAGTTTGTATAGACAAGTATGTAGTAACTGAAGTACTCTAGCATTTTGGAATTGATGATTCTGAATCACACACTAAGAATAGCAACATTAACCTCCTTTTATACTCCTTAATATCCAAACTAGCTGTTGGACAGGTCTTCAAAGGAACTGTCTGGACCAGACCGAACCGGCAGGTCCTAGACAGCTCATGGGGTCACAGGTCTGTTTCCCAATTCAATTTTTGGGAATCGGTGATTTTTGGTTTGGTTCCCGATTCTACGGTGGAACTGTCCACTCTGATCGATTTTTTTAGTTTAATTCCTTTACTGCCAAAAAAGTCAAAGTGATGTCCCTTTCTGTTGATTATACTCGGCCTGCTTTATATGGGTTCTGTTACTTGTGTATGACTAGAACTCTTAAGCATGAAGTCTGTAACACTTGCCCCTTCACAATGTATGGCGTTAACAACACCTTCTATCAACAAAAGAAAAAGCAAAGAAAAATTAAACCAATAATTCAAGAAATCAACGGAAAGAAACGCAGCAGTAATTCATATACCATACACACTTGTGAAGAAAAGTTTCACCATCGCAAGGTGAACCAGTGAGCTCCCAAATCAAACAGAGGAAAAAAAATGAAACTAATTTCATTGGCTCACTGGCTCCTCGTGTAGTTTCAAATCAATCCGATACACACTTGTGAAGAAAAGTTTCACCATCGCAAGGTGAACCAGTGAGCTCCCAAATCAAACAGAGGAAAAAATAAAACACTAATTTCATTGGCTCACTCGAGAATCAAATCAATCCGATCTGGTGTAGTTTCAAGATCAAATGATCCAATTTCCAATTTCCAAGTGGGAACGGATCACCCAAATCGATCATCCTTAAATTTACTATTTTAATGGCCGCTAGTGAAGGAGCTATCTTCATTTATTGTGGAAGGATGGGTTGGTGTTTCTTTTCACAAAAATTGGTCTTAACATTGGGCATACCTCTCAACGGAGAAAATGCCTGTTTCACTTCTCTACGCTTTTGTTAAAGCTCAGAAGATGTTAGGTACTCTCTTGAACTGTCGTGTCATTGTGGTCCAACACTAGTGAAAGTGCAACACGTGTTAAGTGGGCTCCACTTTTCAGATTTACTCTCTCTACTGTGAACCTTGGAGTACTCTCCCAAATCAAACAGAGGGGAAAAAAAATGAAAACACCGATTTCATTGGCCTACTCAATAACCAAATCAATCCTATTCGATTTAGTTTGAGGATCAAATAATCTGATTTCAAATTTCTAAGTGGGAACGGATTACCCCAAATTGATCACCCTTAAATTTCACTATTTTAATGGCCACTATTGAATGAGCTACCGTCATTTATTCTAGAAGGACAAGTTGGTGTCTCTTTTCATAAAAATTGGTCCCAACATTGGGCGTACCTCTCATCGGAGAAATTGATTGTTTCAAAGCTAAGAAAATGTTAGGTACTCTCTTGAACTGTTGTGTCATTGTGGTCCAACACCAGTGAAAGTGTGACATGTGTTAAGTGGGCCCCACTTTTTAGATTTACTCTCTTTACTATGAACCTTTAAGCACTCCCAAATCAAATAGAGGAAAAAAAAAACGAAAGCACCAATTTTATTGGCCCACTCAAGAACCAAATCAATCCGATCTAGTTCAGTTTCAGGATCAAATGATCCGATTTCAAATTTCTAAGTGGGAATAGATCACCCAAAATTGATCACCCTTAAATTTCACTATTTTAATTGCCGCTAGTGAAGGAGCTATCTTCATTTATTCTAGAAGGACAAGTTGGTGTTTCTTTTGAAAAAGTTGGTCCCAACATTGGGCGTACCTCTCATAGGAGAAAATGCCTGTTTCACTTCTCCACGCATTTGTCAAAGCTTAAAAAATGTTAGGTACTCTCTCGAACTGTTATGTCGTTGTGGTTCAACGCTAGTGACCGTGCGACGCGTGTTAAGTGGGCCCCACTTTTCATATTTACCCTCTCTACTGTGAACCTCTAAGCACTCTCGTCATTGCATGTAAGGGTGAGCGGTTCCATGACCTAAAACCTGAAACTTCCCTACATACCTTGAAACCTAAAATCTACCCTGTCACAAGTTCCATGATTAATGCCAGATTCCACCAAGTTCCACATGTATTCTTCGTTAATACCAGCAGAGGCCAACGAGATAATGCCCATTTGGCTTCCTCACTTCGAACGAGTTCTACCTTGACCAGGTCCACAGCCATATCTGGACAACTAGCTCGCAAGCGACGCCGACACTCGTCCATGACCACCTTCAACGTCATTTCGCCAGATCCTGATGGCAAATGTAGCTTGAGATGGGGCTTTTGATTTCTGTTGGTTCTTTGATGGTATAGAGATTAAGGTACATTGATGGGGTTTATTGTTGGTTCGTTACTTGATGACTTGGTTGAATGTGCTAAGAGGAATGTAAGGATGTGCACATGACAACACTTCTAGAGTAAAATTTCTGTTTTAGAAGTGCTTTTGGAGTAGAAATTCATTTGATTACGTAACTTCATTTTTCTATTTCTGAAGCATTTTTGTCCAAGAAGTGATTTTGGAGCCACTTGAGGAAGTGAAAAAAAAAAATACTTTTCTCCATAAGTTGATTATTAAAGGAGAATTGTTGCAATGTGTGCCCTAAATTAAAAGGCAAAAGATTTGATTTTTTTTTTCTAAATGGAAAACGAAAGAGAGCAATGCACGCAATTCGTCAAGGATAATTTTGAATCTTTGCTTGTTAGTTAACATTCCTCTTAGTGGAGAGCAGAAGAAGCAAATTACTAACGTTTGGATCCCCTAACATAATGTTAGGGGTGATTAGTGGGGTAATGTCCCATGAATTGTCTTTGACCAAAAAAAAAAAAAGACATCACATGAATTGTGTGTGTGTGTGTATATATATATATATATATATATATATATATATATATATATATATATATATATATCGACTGAATCACGAGAAAGCACGGACAAAAATGGCCGGTGTTATTATTCCTGAGACTCAGCTCAACACAAGCGGCAAAGCGATCCCGCTTCTTGGTTTCGGAACAGCCGAGTTCCCGTTTGGCTCCTCTGACAACGTGAAGGAACACATTCTCCAAGCAATCAAGTTGGGTTACCGACACTTCGACTCGGCCGCGCTTTACCTGTCCGAGCAGGCCCTCGGAGAAGCCGTGACCGGCGCCCTCGAGCTCGGCCTCATAAGGTCGCGTGAGGAGCTGTTCATCACCACGAAGCTCTGGTGCAGCGACGCGCACGGCGACCGCGTTGTCCCTGCGCTCCAGAGATCCCTCAAGTACAGTCTCTCTCAGCCAACATATGAATCATACTGTGGTATCACGTTCGGGGGTTTCGTTATCCTCTGTTTTCACTATGTCGCTCTGTCGGTTCTTTTGTGTAGGAATCTCGGGCTCGAGCACGTGGACCTGTATCTGGTGCATTTACCGGTGAGCTCGAAGCCAGGGGAGTGTGAGATTCCGGCGAAGGAGGATCTGCTTCCGTTTGATTATGAGGGTGTGTGGAAGGCCATGGAAGAGTGTCAGAAGCTGGGCTTGGCCGAAAGCATAGGAGTGAGCAATTTCTCATGCAAAAAGCTTGAGAAATTGCTCAGCATCGCTGAGATTCCTCCTGCTGTCAACCAAGTGTGTTTACTACTGGTCCCATGAAAATTCACGTTCCCTTAAAATTGCTCTAGAAAAGAACATGTTTCTCATAACTTGAGAAAAGCTACCAAAAACGTATATCCCAAAAATGTTTACTCCAATCCTAGCATCGCTTTTCTTTTTGGAATTTTTTTTAAAAAAATATTACTCGGCCTAGTGGTCCGTTCCCTCCCCCTAGACAGGAGCCCTTAGGAACTGGACCACTTAATTCGGTGCGGGTCAGTCCATTATGCTCAGTCCTAGGAACAAGTCTTCTATGCAATAAACAGTTTTCTTTTGAAGTGACTTGCTTCAATCTTTGAAGTAAGATGATTCTTGATTCTTCTGACTTTAAGAGAAGGGTGTGACTCTTATTATATGATTTGAATGGGTGCGATTTGATTGTGTAGGTGGAGATGAACCCTCTGTGGCAGCAACAGAAGCTCAGGCAATTCTGCAAGGAAAAGGGAATTCACATCACTGCCTACTCTCCACTAGGCGCCAAAGGAACCCTTTGGGGGACCAATAGAGTGATGGAATCCGAGGTGCTGCAAGAGATTGCCAAAGCCAAAGGGAAGACACTTGCTCAGGTTGTCTTCAATCTCTATTCATCTTGTCCTTCTCGATTTTTGATGATGCTATGCATAAAAATATTGATTCAGATGATTAATTTAGACATTTGGCCCCCTTAAATCAAAATTTTATGTAGCTAGACTACGATCCGTTATAATTATGTACGATATAGACCCTAGAGAATTATTCATTTTGGTTAGGGGAGAGATATAGACCCTCACAACACATAAATGTTTCTTAACATTGGATCACTCCATTGCACTATAAGAGATTCAGCGGATTAGTTGACCAAGTCCAACAATTGAGCTAGAACTAAGTAAAAGGTTACAACCTTACTTATTCCTACTAATGTCTCACAGGTTATTATCCATGCACGTCTGTAAGCAGTTTTACACTTTACTCATTATATGATGGAAAAATGATACAAATAGCCCCAAAACTTTGATCCGATGCATAATGTCATCCTCAGATTTTTAATTTGTTTAATATGTTTTTGAACTATTCCTAAATGTTCAATTTAGTTCTAAATTATCCGGTAATAAATTTTTACTAGTCTCTAAATGTTTAATATGAACCTTGAATGGTCAAGCTCATATTTTGGCTATATTACTGGTTTGTATTAAGGTTTGTTTAAGGTGGGCATATGAACAAGGAGTCAGTGTGCTAGTGAAGAGCTTCAACACAGAGAGGATGAAAGAGAACCTTGACATATTCGACTGGAGTTTGGGCCTTGAAGAGTTGAACAAAATTAGTCAGATCCCACAAAAGAAAGGATTCGTCGGACTTGAAGTAGTATCCCCAGATGGCCCTTACAAGTCTCCCGAAGAGATCTGGGACGAGGAGATTTGATCAGGAACACATTAATTGCTTCTCTTGGTTCATTCAACTTGACACTGTTGAATGAATTATCCTAAGCTAGTTTAACCTTAATCCTAAAGGAACGCTAGTTCCCATCTATTTTGCAGTGTTCATCCCTAATTGTGCATTAGGAGATCATTCCCTGCCAGGTTAACATCGATGTTACTGATTGTTATCCCAAAATATCTTCGAGGTTACTTATTTTTTTGGGGCAATGGCCCATTTGAAACGGCCAATTGCTGAGGCTTTCAGACTGGAGCTGAATGAGCCCAACCCCCTTCAAGTTCATGTCAATGAGTCTTTGCGAAAAAGCCTACTGCAATATGAATGCCCAATCCAATTTCAAAACGCATGCTGAACTTGTTTTGAGCAAATCAGGCGCTATTTTCGAAAATTAAAATTACAAAAACAGGATTTTACATCAAGTGGGATGCAATTTCAAGAGCTTTGCATGAAAGTGCATAATGGATTGTTTTCAAAAGGAGAAGCAAATCATGGATAGGACGAAAGCAATTTTGATAATAACATGTCAATGCCTAATAGCATTTTGAAATTGGGTTTGCACTTAACGAGCAGATCTAATTCATTTTTAGAATGCTTGTAACAGCAGGCTTTGGAAAATAGGTATCCTTTAGAGTTTAAGAGCGCGAATGATAACCATTCTATTTTTGGAATCAATTTCTAATTAGAATTAGATTATTTTCTAGACAAGTTTCTGAACAGATAAACATGTTTGATAACATCAAATTTCTATTCTCAAAATAAAAATTCATTTGATAACAGCATATAATTCTGGGGTGTCGCGACCTAAAAATCGAGATTTTCCAATTTTAGGTTAATGGATTACCAAGTTAATTAAGTGAATTAACTAACCTAGTTCGAGCTCTCCCAAGCTCTACCAAATCGCAACTTAGGTTCAATATTTAAATGCAAAAGATTTTCAATAGGAGTCGCCACTAATCATTTATGGTAGGTTGATTAGAAACCTAAATAAAATAGTGGGAGAACTATTTTATTCCTGCGAACCAGAGATAATGAGTCCGGGGACTTGATTACGCTAGACTACTCTAACGCCCTTTCGGTACCTTTTCTTTTCATGAAAAAAAAGTTTTATTAGGCAGGTTTGATTGAATCTTAACCTAAGTTACTAACAAAGGTTATCAGACATGAGCTCAAACAATTAGCAAGGAGCATGCGCCAAACAATCTTCTCTCTTTTTGGTTTTCATTTTTTATAAAAAAAAAAACCATATGCAATGCATGAAATTATCCTAAGATGCCATGACTTGAATTGAATGCAAGACTACCTTAAGCATGCATATGAGGTTAAATTAAACCACATGACTACCCTAATGACATGCAATTAAATTAAACTAAGGTACAATGTTATGCTATGGTTTAATTAAATCAACTACATTGTATCCGAATTAATTAAAAGACTTAAACATGGAATTCTATATGTGATGCAAATCTAACATGCAATTTCAAAAATGACATGGTAAAGATGACATGTATTGCATGATAACAATTTTTTATGATTTTCGGATTTAAGGAAGACCAAAAATAAAACACCTCAAGAAAGTGGTTATTTTGAACTAGACTACGCATGAAATCTATCCTAATCCTATCCTATCTAGAGTAGACTATTTTAAACATGCAAACTTACCTAAACATGCAAATTCTATTTTAAAATGCAATGTTTACCTAAATGGAAAATTATCTAGAAAACCCTACTCTAAGAACTAAATATGCTGCCTACCTAGAGTGATATGCAAATCTATTTTGAAAGGAAAATTATCTGCACGTAGAATATTTTAGGATTTTGAAGCATGCAGATAAAGATATGCAAGATAACGATCCAATCCAAATCAATTCACATATGGAAAACCAAAATAACCAACTTGAGGATTTCGCAATTTCTTTCGAATTAAGTTTCGATCTAAAGCCTGATAGATCGACCCTCAAAATTCGAAATGCCCGCTATGGAAATAATTCTATCTAAAGCCTGATAGATAGACTCATTTCCATGTATGCGGTTGCGGATTAGGAAATCTTCCCAATCGATTACATTTTGAAATCTTTTATATATCTTGAGTATATTCAGATTTTTTCTGAAAAATATTCTCAATTTTGAACTCGGGAAACTCCAAATATTTCGAACTACATGCTCAATCTCTTAAAGATAATGAAAACTGAACCGCAAAACATATCAAATATCCGAAAGAATATCCTCAAGATATGATTTGAATTTGACACATGCACCAATATCCTCAAGATAAGGCTAAAATTTCAGATTTGCATGAAAATTAAATTCCTCCCAATGATATCCTACGTTTCACCAAGTGCATCCAAAATCGAAATTCCCACTTATCTTCATACATCCTCAAGATGCTTCAAATCTTTGAAAATTGGATTAATCATTCACACAAAATTCTGGATAACTCACGTTTTGGCAACAAGATTTCTGTGGATATGCTCAAAGTGATGCGAAAGTATGCGGTATTTTTTATATATGCTTCCAATCCGAAAATTTCAAATTAGGCGATCATAGTCTCACAAAATTCACTGAATATTCGAATCAAACAAATATTTCCTGAATATTGTCGGAATAGGAAATTACCTAATTTGATCTTGAGGCAAACTTGAGCACCAAGTGATTTTGTGTAGACCGATCGGCTAGGATTTGTGCGTCTAAGGGAACCTTGGCAAGATGAAATTGCAGCAGCTAACTCGAGCTTCAATCCACGGTGATTTGCAAGAAAAATCACTCTAAAACGTCGAACTTGGGACTGAGCAGACGTTGGGAAGATGATGCAACGTCAAGGTGGTGGTGCGGCGGTGGAGAGATGGTGCGCGCACGGGAAAAAATTTCAATCTTTGGGGAGGAAAAACTCTCGAACTCCAAGTGATGCTCTGAAAATTTTTGATAATAATCGCCGACCCCCTGAACCCTAAGCTTAGGCTAGTATTTATAGAGTTAGATCAATCCTAGCCCTAGTAGGATTTATTAAGGACCGTAGGATTAAGCCTAGCTAAGATTAAATTAGAGCCATTAGATTAGAAATTCTGAATTTAGGAGTTTTAATTGCTTTAAACTCTTAATTTTCAGAATATTAAAGAGTTTCAATGGGTTAGAACTCTTTGATTTAAGGTCGATCTGCCGGTCCAAATCGATCCAAATGTAATGCATGAATAAAATAAATATGCAAATCATGAGGAAATATTTTTTTGTGAGAATAAATTCTCTTTTTTTTTTTGCAATATAAATAAAAATTGAAATTAAAATTTAGGTGTCAACAGCTGCCCCTCTTTGAGCGGAGGCTCACAGAGGTTCCGCTCAAAGATCAAATTGAACCTAAATTTTAACAATGCAAATGATGAATGAAATTTTTGGTGGGGTTTTAATCCCATTTTCTATGCAAATGAAGTGATGCATGACATGCAAAAAATGCAGACAGTAAGGATATGTCG
>JAGVVM010010884.1:0-34281 GCA_019149425.1 Psidium friedrichsthalianum
CGAGCGAAGAGTCTGAAGCCGAACCTTCTAGACCTTCTCAATGCCTTTGTATATTTTGATGAGAGAGTCCCACACTTTTTTTGCCATCTTTGAATATGCCACTTTTCAAAGATTGACGAATCCATGGCTTGAAAGATGTAAAAGAGAGGCTTACGATCTTTCTTGCGATTTTCTTTTATCGTCCTCTGCTCCTCCGTTGTCAAATCTGTCGGCGTTTCTGGTTCCACGAATCCTTCTTCTACAATCTCGGTCAACTCTCGAAACCTGAATAGCAACTCCATCTGGATCTTCCAATGCTCAAAATTCTTCCCATCGAACTTTGGGAGTTGAGGTTGGACTGTCCTAGCACCATTCACAGAAGCCATATGACACAAGATTTTCTAAGCCGAATTCTCAAAACTCAGCTAAAGCCAGCTCTGATACCAAATGCTGGAATAGATATTCATATATGTTCTTGAAGGATTACATAATATTTATAGACTCTTTGGATAACTAGAACAATTAAAGACTATCTTGAAAACAAGCAACAATAAGTAAACGTAATTTCCTAGATAATAATTTCCAAGACTCCAAGTCTCTAAATAATAACTGCAAGACTTCAATTCACAAGATGAGCTTGGATTACAAATATCTTTTCATTTCCAACCAATCGCAAACTTAGAGCAACCACAGCACAACCACATAGAAACAACAAATGAAAACATGATCAACATCACAATGTGGTAGGGAAAATCCGTTATGATGTTTTCAAGATGACAAAATAATCAGATGCTATTAGTGTGTTTGGTTGGGTGAATAGAATCAAGTGAAAGATGCATAAGCCATTATACAGATGGCGTATTAACAAAATGTTCGAAGATTACGAGATCTCTATCAATGGTGAACAAGACATTGGGCCTAGAGGCGTCTATAAGCTGGAGGTATCTAAATAGAAAGTGAATAAGCCTAGAGCGGGAATTTTGGTAAACCCTAGCAGGATCTTGGATAAGTGAATAGTGAGGTAGAACCATGATTGCCAATACACTTGGAGGGACTAGAAGATGGAAACTTAAGTGAAGTTCTGGATATTGCATCTAAAGCTTGTACGAGCTCAGACATTGACGGAGGATAAGCTCAGACTCTAAAGAGAGTACATAAGCAACATTCAGATTTTTACGCAAATCCGTTTTGTAATTTTTGAGTATCTTATATAAGGTTCACTCTACTCAAAGGAAAGGATAAGAAGAAAAATGAAAGATGCAATAAAGATAAATGCATTCCAAACCATAATGAATGACACATTCCTCTTTGTCATTTAGAAAAAAAAATCGACCCTTTGAGTATTCCAAATTGCATGAGAAAAATGAGAGTAAAAGAGACATATATATATATATATTATGATATATATAATATCCCTCCATATTGAATTGTGGATACATAAATAATAGAATTATTTTTGATGGATCAAATGTAGCTCTACGATAGAGATTAAAGAAGATAGGCAAGAAATTCAAAGAACAAGAAACGCTTTTTTCTATAGTTTATATAGAAAAACAAAAATCGATGTCTAATTCGAATAAATGCAGGATTTCAGCATAAATAAAAGGGGGATATGGCAAATTGGTAGACGTTACAGATTTAATTGGATTGAGCCTTGGTATGGAAACCTACTAAGTGACAACTTTCAAATTCAGAGAACCATTGGAATTAAAGATGGGCAATCTGAGCCAAATCCTGTTTTACGAAAACCAACAAAACAAGAAGGGTTCATAAAGCAAGAATAGAAAAAAGAATATGATAGGTGCAGAAACTCAATGGTGAGCTATTCTAACGAAGGGAGTTAACCACGTTGCCTTGGTAAAGGAATCTTTTTCTCGAAACTCGAGAAAGGGAAAGGATAAGCTATGTACATACTTATATGTGCTGAATACTATCTCAACTGATTAATGATGATGCGAATTTTTTTATAAAGGAAATAATTGTTGTGAATCAATTCTAGGTTGAAGAAAAAATCGAATATTTATTGATTAAATCATTTACTCCATGGTTTGATAAATCTTTTGATGAACTGATTAATCGGACGAGAATAAAGATAGAGTTCCATTCTACATTTCAATACTGACAAAAATGAAATTTGTAGTAAGAGAAAAATCTATCGACTTTAAAAATCATGAGGGTTCAAGTCCCCATATCCCCAAAAAGGACCATTTGACTCCTTAAATTAACTATTTATCCTATATCTTTTTTATTTTGTTGAAAATCCAAAAAATTCTAGGGCTTGGATAAGACTTTTTCTACCCCTTTCGTCTTTTTAAATGACATAAAACCAATTCATCTAGTAAAATGAGGATGATGTGTAATGAATGGTCGGATAACTTAGCTAGTAGAGTAGAGGACTAAAAATCCGCATGTCACAGTTCAAATCTGGCTTCTGGCACATAGTAATTTGTATTAGATTCTCTTTTCTCTTCTTTTTGATTTCTTTTGTTCATTTCTGACTGTATCTCCTCTCGTTCAAATTCAAAATATGAATACTTCATACATATATGAAACGCTCAATTAGTTGGTTGAAAACCCAAGCAAAGGTCTAGTCTAGTCTTAAGGAGTTAATGGATGGGAATAGCCAAGTTGGATTCAAGATAGAGTACAAATAGAATTCGATCCCTTTGATTTCTTGTTATTTTCTTTTTTCATATTCTATTTACTCATTCTCTCCTATGTGATCTTCTATGGTGCGTGTAAGTTATGCGCACGGTACAAAGTTCATGATGTGGAATTCTTTTAATTCATCCTATTGGCTCAGCTCATCAAAATAAAAAGAAAGAAGTATACTCCAAATTTGAGAATTTCAATGAATCCCTAGTTGTATTATTGTCTTTCTTTATTTAGCACATCCATATTACGAATGATGCTTCAATTACATCATTGATTTCAAAGAGAACATACAAACACTCCTTGAATATATGGAGTTATAGAAACCGTGGTCAACTAACCTAACTGTAGTCGCTAATCTAACCTAACCAAATTGACTAAATTAATCTGTCATTAAAATAACTAATCTGCCATTAACTAATCCTAAGTGTGATTAATGGCATAATCATAGTTTAGGGGTTAACTCAAACAACAACCGGCAGCAATGAGCGGTAACATGACGGTGACAACTCGAGCGATAGTGACACGAAAACAACGACTCGAGTAGCAGTGATGATAACAGCTGAATAAGGAGTGGCGGGGACTTTGGTTAGCGGCTAGGATGCGGCGAACAAGGCTGATCGTGGGGCCCATAGCGGAGGAGGGCATGCGGGTGTTGACTGTGGTGAAGCTGCTCATCGGGGTGATGGGGGCCGGCCTCGGGGTCACGGGGGCTTGCCTAGTGTAGTGAGGGGTGGAGCTTAGTAATGGTGACGAGAGGCGTAGCTTGGGGCAACCAACAGAGCACAGAGGCAGCGGCAACAAGTGACATGGCAGCTGGACAAACAAACTAGCCAATGGGGGTCTTAGGATCCTCCTCCTCCGGCTAGGCTCTGGGTCCTCCACCTCCTTGTCTAGAGTGTCAATATCCATCAAATTTCAAATTCAATCTTCAAAGTCACTATTGGGGGTCCCTTAAACTCACGAATATGCCTGAGGAGGACATTGCCATGGCAAACAAATCAAGCTTTGAAGTGATAAGGCACTAGGTACCCCATCCCCTCATCCACTCAGACAATCGTCATGTGATGTTCCCAAACACGGTCTAAACTTGGAACCGAATGGTACATGACATTGAAGGACGTTAAGTGGTACCACGAACTGTATCGGGCAGACTTCCATCGCTATAGTCCACCTAAAAATAGTTAACAATAGTGGGTGAGATAGAAAAACTCTATGAATCAACTCCTAAGTCCGAGCAGGGCATTGATTCACTTAAGAGGGCCTAAACATGCAGGTTGAAGTCGATAACAGATCAATGATGTGCAACTCTCGCTACGTTCTAGCTATCACAATATCAAACACAAACCTCAACAATCAACCATTAATCACATGTAAGCTTACCCCGCCTTGGCCTATATGGTGCAGTAGTTAACATGGCATTCAAATCACATACAGATCAAGGTATACAACTAGAATACTCATCACAATCTTTCATTCATAATGCAACACACGTGTTCTAGTTATTAACAAGAGATACTACACTCTTGACCACAATAAACTAGACAGTTGGTGCTCTTCCAGCAAGACGGGTGTCATCCTACTTCTTTAGTCGTCAACTGATAGCCACTTAAGACTTCCCAAGGTGGATATACTAGGCTTCTTTTTTTGGTAAGGAACTTCGATCCGTCACAAGTTACGATTGACATCCGAACAGCCTAGTGGTACAGGACTGTTAGGCAACTAATAAGTCTAGTGATTCTGATCGGTACAGAACAAACATATCAGACGATGAACCTAAGCTAACATGGGTACTGTCAACATCCCCAAGTATGTTAAGGTGACATCAATCCATCGTGTAACCACACAAGCACGCAGACAACCAAGGTCAGCCTAATCCGTTTGGTCATGGCCTAGAGTAATAACGTGTGCTAAGTTTTGGGATAGTTAGTAGGATTAAAATCCATGCATATGATTTTTAGTTAGCTTTTAGGTTGTGGCCCTGAGCTCTCATTACGTGTTGCTTTTAGGCAAGTAGGAGCCTTATAGTGCTGCAGGATAAGCAATCGTAATTTGAGAGTACCTAGAGGAAGGGCAACTCAAAAGGATCCTAGAGTGGACAAGATCCTATAGGTTTTAGAAGGTTTATGAGTTATCAGGGGGCAATAAGTTAGTAATCAAGCTATTGCTGTCGCCGCCGCTCCCCATGAAGACCCGTTGGCTGGAAATGGGATTGGAGGGCAGCCGATGCGTAGGTTGGTGGAGTAGTTTCTCAAGCTTAAGCCACCTAGGTTTTTGGGGCAGGTGATCCAGAGGCTGCAACCTTATGGATCAAGGAGTTGGAGATGGTCTTTGACTTGCTAAGGTGTTCTGATGAAGATAAGGTAACGTTGGATTGTTTGCCATCTGTAAGGTAACACTACACATATAGACTTCCTCATCAAAGTTTCAACTCATAAAAGCAGTTTCAACATCCAGATGGTGTAACTCCATAAGAAAATGAGCTAAAATGCCATGGTCACTCTGAAAGAATCTTTAGAAAAGACTAAAACAAAAGTTGCTTCATAGTCTGTTTTCTTTTTGAGTAAAACCTTTGGGCATCAGTCTAGCTTTAAACTTTTCTATCTTTTGTTTGGACTCTCTTTTTATCTCGTACACTCATTTATAGGGGGGTAAGTCCACCACAAGTGCCATAACTTTTGTACGGCGCTCACTTGAGTGCCAAAACTTTTTTTTCGTTCACTTGAGTGCCATAACCTTTATAAAATAAATGGGTTATAAATGAGTTTTCCATGGGTCAGCTTTTCTAGTTGCCACGTCATTTTTTCCGACTGCCACGTCAGCTTTTTCAGTTGCCACATCAGCTTTTCCGGTGTCCATGTAAGCAATAACACTCAAGTGAACCTTTTTAAAAGTATGGCATTCAAGTGAACGAAAAAAAAGTTATGGCACTCAAGTGAGCGCCGTATAAAAGTTATGGCACTTGCAGTGTACTTACCCCCATTTATAGGTGATGGCCTTATGACCCTTAGGCAATATCATAGTCGTGCTCTCCCAAATAGACTATATAGTTCAGTAATATAGCTAGTCGGGTTTGTGTTAGATTGGATCATAGTGGACCTTTATTAATTTAATCATTTTTTATTTTTATTTTTTGTATTACAAATCTAATGACACAGTAATAATTTTTGTAATATTCATAAGTTTTGCTAAATTAAATTAAATATGGAAATGCTTAATAATATGGGTTGGGTTAGCTATGTGTCGTTAGATTTGTAATACATGAAACTGGGTCAAAATGGGTTAAATGGGTCAATATGGGTCGAACTAGATTCAATCTAACACAAACCCCAACTGACCTACCCATTTGATATCTCTAGGTCAAAGGAAAGAAAAAGACAATAGCGTGGGATCTTTTTTTCTTCTAAGCTTGCAAAAGTGCGCACTATAAACTCTAAAGAAAAGAACAAACATTTAGAGGAGTCAAAATGAGATGAAAACTCATATTTTAATCCATATTCAATGGGATAGGTCAAATACAGGTTTGTGAAGTTTTAATAAATGGTATGTTAAAGGGCTTGAGTTGTAAACTCAATTATAAGTGGCATGTAAATGGATTTGAAAACAAACCCATGTTTTAACTCATTTATAACCCATTTATTTTATAAAGGTCATTCGTTGAGTCGACCTAGCAGATTCTTAATCTCTAGCTTCAATCCATCTCCAAAACTCCTTGCCCTATCCACAAGGCTTTCAACCATCCTTGGTGCATACTTAGATAACTCGGTGAACTTCACTTCACACTGATCCACCGACATCTAATTCTGACGAAGACATACTCAACCATGTTTTGTACCCGTACATAGTCCAAAAAATACTTTCTATTGAAGGCTTCGATGAAGGCATCCTATATCGGGATGGAATTTTCGAGAAAGATCCTTCCTTGTATGGCTTTCCACCATGTGCTAGTGTTACCTTACAGATAGCAAACGGCCAGCGTTACCTTATCTTCATCAGAACACCTTAGCAAGTCAAAGACCATCTCCAACTCCTCGATCCATAAGGTTGCAGCCTCTGGATCACCTGCCCCAGAAAACCTAGGTGGCTTAAGCTTGAGAAACTACTCCACCAACCTACGCATCGGCTGCCCTCCAATCCCATTTCCAACCAACGGGTCTTCATGGGGAGCGGCGGCGGTAGCAATAGCTTGATTACTAACTTACTGCCCCCATGATAACTCATAAACCTTCTAAAACCTATAGGATCTTGTCCACTCTAGGATCCTTTTGAGTTGCCCTTCCTCTAGGTACTCTCAAATTACGGTTGCTCATCCTGCAGCACTATACCAGCTCTTGCTTGCCCAAAAGCAACACGTAATGAGAGCTTAGGGCCACAACCTAAAAGCTGACTAAAAATCATATGCATGGATTTTAATCCTACTGACTATCTCAAAACTTAGCACACGTTATTACTCTAGGCCATGACCAAATGGATTAGGCTGACCTTAGTTGTCTAGCGTGCTTGTGTGGTCACACGATGGATTGATGTCACCTTAACATACTTGGGGATGTTGGCAGTACCCATGTTAGCTTAGGTTCATTGTCTGATATGTTTGTTCTGTACCGATCAGAATCACTAGACTTATTAGTTGCCTAACAGTCCTGTACCACTAGGCTGGTTGCATGTCAATCGTAGCTTGTGACGGATCAAAGTTCCTTACCCAAAAAAAGCCTAGTATATCCACCTTGGGGAGTCTTAAGTGGCTATCAGTTGATGACTAACAAAGCAAGATGACATCCGATCTTGTTGGAAGAGCATCAACTATCTAGTTTGTTGTGGTCAAGAGTGTAGTGTCTCTTGTTAATAACTAGAACACGTGTGTTGCATTATGCATAAAAGATTGTGATAAGTGTTCTAGTTCTATACCTTGATATGTATGTGATTTGAATGCCATGTTAACTATTGTACCATATAGGCCAAGGCGGGGTAAGCTTGCATGTGATTAATGGTTGATTATTGAGGTTCGTGTTTGATATTATGATAGCTAGAACGTAGCGACAGTCACACATCATTGATCTATTATAGACTTCAACCTGCATGTTTAGACCCTCTTAAGTGAATCAATGCCCTGCTCGGACTTAAGAGTTGATTCACAGAGTTTTTGTATCTCACCCATTATTGTTAACTATTTTTAGGCGGACTATAGCGATGGAAGTCTGCTCCATACGGTTCGTGGTACCACTTAACGTCCTTCAATGTCATGTACCATTCGGTTCCAAGTTTAGACAATGTCTGGGAACATCACATGATGATAGTCTGAGTGGATGATGGGATAGGGGTACCTAGTGCCTCATCACTTTAAAGCTTGATTTGTTCGCCATGGCAATGTCCTCCTCAGGCATATTCGTGAGTTTAAGGGACCCCCAATAGTGACTCTGAAGATCTGAATTTGAAATTTGATGGACATTGATACTCTAGACAGGGAGGTGGAGGACCCAGAGCCCGAGTTGGAGGAGGAGGATCGTAAGACCCCTATTAGCAAGTTTGTTTGTCCAGCTGCCATGTCACTCGTTGCTGCTGCCTCTATGCTCCATTGGTTGCCCCAAGCTACACTTCTCATCACCATTATTAAGCTCCGCCCCTCGCCACACTAGGCAAGGCCCCGTGACCCCGAGGCCGGCCCCCATCACCCCGATGAGCAGCTTCACCACAGTCAACACCCGCATGCCCTCCTCCGCTGTGGGCCCCACGATCAGCCTTGTTCGCCGCCCCTAGCCGCTGACCCAGAGCCCCCGGCTGCTCTTCATTCAGCTGTTATCATCACCGCTACTTGAGTCATTGTTGTCGTGTTACTACCGAGCTGTTACCGTTATGTTTCTGCCCGTTGCCACCGCTCATTGCCGCTAGTTATTTGTTTGTGAGTTAACCCCTAATCTATGATTATGCCTTTAATCGTGCTTAGGATTAGTTAATGGTGGATTAGTTATTTTAATGATAGATTAATTTAGTCAATTGTGGTTAGGTTAGATTAGCAACTACAGTTAGGTTAGTTGACCACGGTTTCTATAACTCCATATATTCAAGGAGTGTTTGTATGTTCTCTTTGAAATCAATGATGTAATTGAAGCATCATTCGTAATATGAATGTGCTAAATAAAGAAAGACAATAATACAATTAGGGATTCATTGAAATTCTCAAATTTGGAGTATACTTCTTTCTTTTTATTTTTGATGAGCTGAGCCAATAGGATGAATTAAAAGAGTTCCACATCATGAACTTTGTACTGCGCACATAACTTACACGCACCATAGAAGATCACGTAGGAGAGAATGAGTAAATAGAATATGAAAAAAGAAAATAACAAGAAATCAAAGGGATCGAATTCTATTTGTATTGTATCTTGAATCCAACTTGACTATTCCCATCCATTAACTCCTTAAGACTAGACTAGACCTTTGCTTGGGTCTTTCAACCAACTAATTGAGTATTTCATATATGTATGAAGTATTCATATTTTGAATTTGAACGAGAGGAGATACAGTCAGAAATGAACAAAAGAAATCAAAAAGAAGAGAAAAGAGAATCTAATACAAATTAACTATGTGCCAGAAGCTAGATTTGAACTAGTGACATGAGGATTTTCAGTCCTCTACTCTACTAGCTAAGCTATCCGACCATTCATTACACATCATCCTCATTTTACTAGATGACTTGGTTTTATGTCAATTAAAAAGACGAAAGGGGTAGAAAAAGTCTTATCCAAGCCCTAGAATTTTTGGATTTTCAACAAAAATAAAAAAGATATAGGATAAATCGTTAATTTAAGGAGTCAAATGGTCCTTTTTGGGGATACGGGGACTTGAACCCTCACGATTTTTAAAGTCGACAGATTTTTCTCTCACTATAAATTTCGTTTTTGTCGGTATTGAAATGTAGAATGGGACTCTATCTTTATTCTCGTCCGATTGATCAGTTCATCAAAAGATTTATCAAACCATGGAGTAAATGATTTAATCAATAAATATTCAATTTTTTCTTCAACTTAGAATTGATTCACAACAATTATTTCCTTTAGAAAAAAAATTCGCATCATCATTAATCAGTTGAGATAGTATTCAGTACATATACATATGTACATAGGTTTATCCTTTCCCTTTCTCGAGTTTCGAGAAAAGGATTCCTTTACCAAGGCAACATGGTCAACTCCCTTCGTTAGAATAGCTCCCATTGAGTCTCTGCACCTATCATATCCTTTTTTTTATTCTTGCTTTATGAACCCTTATTGTTTTGTTGGTTTACGTAAAATAGGATTTGGCTCAAGATTACACATCTTTAATTCCAATGGTTCTCTGAATTTGAAAGTTGTCACTTAGTAGGTTTCCATACCAAAGCTCAATCCAATTAAATTCGTAATGTCCATATCCCCCTTTTATTTATGCTGAAATCCTGCATTTATTTGAATTAGATATCGATTTTTCGTTTTTCTATATAAACTATAGAAAAAAAGCGTTTCTTGTTCTTTGAATTTCTTGCCTATCTTCTTTAATCTCTATCGTAGAGCTACATTTGATCCATCAGAAATAATTCTATTATTTATGTATCCACCATTCAATATGGAGGGATATTATATATATCATAATATATATATATATGTCTCTTTTACTCTCATTTTTCTCATGCAATTTGGAATACTCAAAGGGTCGATTCTTTTTTTTTTTTTCTGAATGACAAAGAGGAATGTCTCATTCATTATGGTTTGGAATGCATTTATCTTTATTGCATCTTTCATTTTTCTTCTTATCCTTTCCTTTGAGTAGAGTGAACCTTATATAAGATAACTCAGAAAATTGCAAAAAGGATTTGCATAAAAATCTGAATGTTGCTTATGTACTCTCTTTAGAGTCTGAGCTTATCCTGCGTCAATGTCTGAGCTCGTACAAGCTTCAGATGCAATATCCAGAACTTCACTTAAGTTTCCATCTTCTAGTCCCTCCAAGTGTATTGGTAATCATGGTTCTACCTCACTATTCACTTATCCAAGATCCTGCTAGGGTTTACCAAATTCCCGCTCTAGGCTTATTCACTTTCTATTTAGATACCTCCAGCTTATAGATGCCTCTAGGCCCAATGTCTTGTTCACCATTGATAGAGAACTCGTAATCTTCAAACATTTTGTTAATACGCCATCTGTAAAATGGCTTATGCATCTTTCACTTGATTCTATTCACCCAACCAAACACACTAATAGCATTTGATTATTTTGTCATCTTAAAAACATCATAACGGATTTTCCCTACCACATTGTGATGTTGATCATGTTTTCATTTGTTGTTTCTATGTGGCTGTTGCTTGGGTTGCTTTAAGTTTGCGATTGGTTGGAAATGAAAATATTTTTGTAATCCAAGCTCATCTTGTGAATTGGAGTCTTGCAGTTATTATTTAGAGACTTGGAGTCTTGGAAATTATTATCTAGGAAATTATGTTTACTTATTGTTGCTTGTTTTCAAGATAGTCTTTAATTGTTCTAGTTATCTAAAGGGTCTATAAATATTATGTAATCCTTCAAGAACATATATGAATATCTATTCCAACATTTGGTATCAGAGCTGGCTTTGGCTAAGTTTTGAGAATTCGGCTTAGAAAATCTCGTATCATATGGCTTCTGTGAATGGTGCTAGGACGGTCCAACCTCAACTCCCAAAGTTCGATGGGAAGAATTTTGAGCATTGGAAGATCCAGATGGAGTTGCTATTCAGTTTTGGGAGCTAACCGAGATTGTAGAAGAAGGATTCGTGGAACCAGAAACGCCGACAGATTTGACAACGAGGAGCAGAGGACGATAAAAGAAAATCGCAAGAAAGATCGTAAGCCTCTCTTTTACATCTTTCAAGCGATAAATTCGTCAATCTTTGAAAAAGTGGCATATTCAAAGATGGCAAAAAAGTGTGGGACTCTCTCATCAAAATATACAAAGGCATTGAGAAGGTCTAGAAGGTTCGGCTTCAAACTCTTCGTTAACAATTCAAGCTCCTTCAGATGGAAAAGTCGGAGTCCATTTCTGATTATTTCTCACGAACATTGGCTCTTGTCAATCAAATGAAGGCCAATCGTGAGATTATTGGTGACCAACAGATCGTTGAGAAGATTCTTCGGACGCTAACTTTGCAGTTCGAATATATTGTAACTTCCATTGAAGAGTCTCGAGATCTCTCTATTTTAACCGTTGATGAGTTAATGGGCTCTCTACAAATGCATGAGCAACGACTGAAGGAGAAATCCAAGATGGTAGAGGAAACTCTACAAAGCCAGTTGGTGTTGCTCGATGAAAAGAAGAAATTTTCTAATCAAAGGAAAGATGAAAGGTGGCAAGAGAAGCCTTCTGGACAACGAAAAAATAAGTCCCATATTCAGTATTTTAATTGTAAAAAGTGTGGGCATTGCCAATTTGATTGTCGAAGCAAGAAGATTGGTGGTCAAAAGTTTCATACCAAGGTAGCAACATTTGTTGATAGCAATGATGAGCATGACAATGCTCTTTTATTCACGTGCAATGCTGCGGTGGAAAACCAAAAGAACGTTTGGTACTTAACATCGGATATAGCAATCACATGTGCAGCGAGAAGGAATTATTCGCAAAACTTGATGATACCTTTCATTCGGAGGTGAGGTGAGGTTCGAGAATAATATGAAGGTTCCTATCATGGGAAAGGGGACAATTAAAATCAAGGCAAAGGATGGGTCGGTGCAAAGCATTTCTGACGTTCATTATGTTCCCGATCTTTGAGAAAATCTCCTAAGCATGGGACAATTGTCCGAGTGAGGCTATCACATGAGCATTAAAGATGAGCTTTGCACAATTCATGATGACAAAGGAGGGTTGATTGCAAAGGTAAAAATGGTGCGAAATCAACTTTTTCTTTGTATATTAATTATGGTACCTCGTGTTTTAGTGCCTCAATGCAAGATTCTTCATGGCTTTGGCACAAGTGGTTCGGGCATGTGAATTTTGACAACTTAAAGCTATTGTCTCGAAAGAAGATGGTGCGTGGACTACTCGAAATTTCTTCTCCGAAGAAGATATGTGAACCATGTTTTATTGAAAAAAAGTGCAAAGGAAGCTTCCCTTCGTGACAATCATGGAGAGCATCAAAGCTGTTGGAGTTAGTGCACTCAGACCTTTGTGGACCGCTCAATGAATCATCAAATCGGGGGTACAAGTATTTTCTTACCTTCATCAACGAGTTTAGCCGGAAAATGTGGGTTTATTTCTTGAAGCACAAGTCCGACGCCATTAGTGTCTTCAAGGAGTTCAAAGCCTATGTAGAAAAACAAAGTGGGCACCAAATTCGGATTCTCCGAACTGATCATAGGACAAAATATTTGGTTGGTGATGGCTTCTTCAAACAATGCGGCACCAAGCATCAATTGATAGCACGGTATACTCCTCAACAGAATGGAGTAGCGGAGAGAAAAAAACCGCACTATTATTGATATGGTTCATACCATGCTTCGTTCCAAACAATTGCCTAAGCATTTTTGGGCGGAGGCATTTACTTGTGTTATTTACTTGCTGAATCGATGTCCTACTAAGGTCTTGAGTTCAAGACTCCAACAGAGGTATGGAGTGATCGAACCCCTTCAGTTCAGCATCTTCGCGTGTTCGGGTGTATTGCTTATGCCCATGTGCCAAATGAGCTTCGCAAGAAGCTTGATGAGAAGAGTGAGAGGTGCATCTTCCTTTTTATAGTAATGAAACCAAGGGTTATCATTTGTATAATCTGGTAACAAAGAAGGTGGTTATCAGTCGAGATGTCACCTTTGATGAGGAAGGTGAGTGGACTTGGAACACGGAGGAGAAGAAGCAGTTTCACTTTGTCCTGGACGAGGAGGAGTCGGTTCAACCCGATTCAGATAGTCAATCTGAACTAGTAGCGGCATCGATGCAACCTGATCGGTAGGCAAGACTCAATCGGATTCTGCTGCAAACATCCTCACATCCATGGGAGAACGAGTTTTACCAGCTCGTTTGAAGGATTGTGTATTGTCCAATGATGATGATCCCTCTGATGAAGAAATTATTAATTTTGCTCTCTTTGCAGATTGTGACCCGACAAACTTTAAGGAGGCTTCCCAAGTTGATGGGTGGGTTCGTGCTATGGATGATGAGATATATGCGATTGAGAAAAATGATACGTGGGAGCTCATTTCTCTTCAGAAGGCAAGAAGTCCATCGGCATGAAATGGGTCTATAAGACCAAGTACAAGCCTAATGGTGATGTTGATCGGTTGAAGGCTCATCTTGAGGGTATTTGCTCCGGTTGCAAGAATAGATACTATTTGCATGATCTTTGCTTTGGCTATTCAGAGACATTGGAAAATACACCAATGGATGTCAAGTCCGCATTTCTCAATGGCGTACTTGAGGAGGAGGTGTATGTGGATCAACCCGAGGGGTATGTCAAGAAAGGACAAGAGGGTTTCGTCTACAAATTGAAGAAAGCTCTTTACGGTCTCAAGCAAGCACCGCGAGCATGGTATACTAGAATTGATTCTTATTTCATGAATCATGGTTTTAACCGATGTCCTTATGAGCATACTTTATATGTGAAGATTGGCTTGAACGGTGAGATGCTCATTGTTTGCTTATATGTTGATGATCTTATATTTATCAAAATTGTCAAGAGATGATTTCTGACTTCAGGGAGGCCATGACTCGTGAGTTTGAGATGACGAACATGGGTCTCATGTATTATTTTCTCGGCCTTGAAGTTACACAATCGGAGGATGGTATTTTTATTTGTCAACAAAAGTATGCCAAGGATATTCTTGAGCATTTCAAGATGGCTACTTGTAAACCAATTAGCACTCCAATGGAGGAAAGATTGAAGTTGACAAAAGATGGAAGTGGCTCCGAAGTAGATCCCACATATTTCAAGAGGCTAGTTGGGAGTCTACGATATTTGACTTCTACTCGGCCAGATCTTGTTTATAGTGTTGGGATGGTAAGCAGATTTATGGAGACTCCTAGACAATCACACTTGCAGGCGGCAAAAAGAATTCTACGATACATTAAAGGACTATGGATGAAGGTATATTCTACACTGTTTCTAATGATTTTCAGCTTGTGGGATATACAGATAGTGATTGGGGAGGTGATATTGGAGATAGGAAGAGTACTTCTAGTTATGTTTTCTCTTTAGGAAACGGAATTTTTTCTTGGTCCTCAAAGAAGCAACAAGTGGTTGCTTTGTCCGGTGCGAAAGCGGAATACATAGCAGCGGCTTATTGTGCTTCTCAAGCAGTTTGGCTATGTTTGATGCTTGCTGAATTATGTCATAAGCAGAGCATCTGGTGATTAAATGTGATAATAAGTCAGCAATTGCCCTTGCAAAGAATCCGGTCTTTCATGGAAGAAACAAGCACATTGATATAAAATATCATTTCATTCGAGATCTAGTGAAGTTCGAGGAGATTGTGTTACAGTTTTGCAAGTCAAAAGACCAAGTGGCTGACATGTTTACTAAGCCGTTGAAGATGGACTCCTTCCTTAAACTCAAGAGAATGATCGGCATGGTCAAGATGAGCTCGGTTTAAGGGAGGCTGTTGGAAATGAAAAGATTTTTGTAATCCAAACTCATCTTGTGAATTGGAGTCTTGTAGTTATTATCTAGAGACTTGGAGTCTTGGAAATTATTATCTAGGAAATTATGTTTACTTATTGTTGCTTGTTTTCAAGATAGTCTTTAATTGTTCTAGTTATCTAAAGGGTCTATAAATATTATGTAATCCTTCAAGAACATATATGAATATCTATTCCAACACGATTGTTATTTTTCCCATTAAGAGGTTGTTCGTTGTGACCGGTAATTCCGTTAGGATTTTGTTCATTATAACTCATAATGAACTCACTTAAGTAGTTTTGCATGCCTCTTAAGTTCGATAAGGTAAAAAATTTGTCATGAGGTGTCACCAAATATTTGTGGTGAAGAATTAATTTCTAAATTTCATAGCCATATCAACAATTTACCTTGGTAAGTTTCCAAGGTAACAAAACCCGTACACAATTAAAATACTTAATTCACATTGCAAATTGAGTTTTATCTTGAAATTAATCCAAAAAATATTATTATTACTTTGTTGTGGTCCCAAAAAGATTAAGCTCACAGTGGAGGAAACTTAGAGTGCTCTCCAGATTAAGGTGAAAAAAGAAAAAGAAAATACTATTAATTAGCATGAGCAGAAATGAAAAATAGTCAATGAGTTACTGGGTAGAGGATTTGTTTCTTGATTTGTTGCGTAGGATGCATTTGAGGGATTCGGGAATATCATACACGTGAAAGGAGAACTCTTGAAAGGGGTTGGGTTGGTTGTGGGGTGCGGCGGCAGCGGTGTTATCTTCTTCCTCCACATTCTTGAGCTTCTTCATTTGATGCAGCTAACACTAGTTTAGTGGAAATGGATGAAGAAAAAGAAAAGAAAAAGAAAAGAAAAAGAAAAATAAATGAAATATATATAATTTCTAAAAAAATAAAATATTATTAAAAATTATCCATGTCGGCATTGATTGATATCCACCTCAGCGTCAACCAGCCAAAGTTGGTACAAACGCAAAAAGTTTAGAACCAAATCGGCACAAAAAAAAAGGGTTTAGAATCGAATTGGCACAAATTAAAATGTTTATGACTAAATTGAAAAAATTAAAAGGTTCTGATTGAATTAGTAAAAGTGCAATAGATTTAAGAATTTTTTCACAATTTAAGTCCGAATTTTCCCGATATTCTCTCCACCCACTTGAATTAAAATGTTGATGAGGATAATTTTATGGAGCTAGCTAAGAGAAGATAAACATTGTGCGCACTAAACCAAAACAAACCTCATGGACTTATGGTTATGCAAACTAGATTGACTTTGAATAGAATCAAGCGAATCAGCTATTTCATTTTGATTTTAGATCTAAAGGCATCTACATGTTTTAACTCCCTTTCAGGAAATAGTCTTGCTTTTACTTTCCTATTTATTTGAGACAAGTTCCCCCTAATTCGAAAACCCCATATGGTCACGTCACGGCATTACATCGATCTCGATAGTTCACTTCCATGATTTTCAAATTTGGAATCGGAAAAGCAATTTCGGCATTCTGAAGATTGTAAGTGCAAAGAATGGAAATTTATGCGTTTTGAGAAGTGCCAAAAGATAGACACATGTAGAGTAATGTTAGGTATTATTGCGAATGACATTTGCCTTTTTTTTATCGCATGACCAACGTAAGATGACGTACATAATGCGCTATGCAATTTTCACCTTATCTCTTCTTTTGATTCTTATTGCTAATGACAAAGAAGCTTCTCTCTTAATCTTCTTAATTAACCAGCTGGAGGTCACATCAAAAAGCACAATATTATTTAAGTTGTACATATATGTTTTTTATTTTTTATATGGAGTACGGAGAAAGGAAATACATGCACTTATATGACTCACATTTTTTGCATTTTGGAGTATAGAATAGTACAAATTTGCGTATAAATAAGACCTGCCAAAAGACACATCTTGATGATTGTCCGCAGCCTTAAATTTGTTAGTACCAAATTATCCTTCACAAAAAGTTCAATCTCGTTAAATTTCAGAAAGGGCTCCACCGAAAAAACAAACCTCAAATTTTCGACATGCAAATAAGACAAATATCAATTTTGAAAATTTGAAAACGACTTCTCCTGTTTTCCTCCCTATTTCAGGGCCTTCTTAAAAAGTTTCTTTGACAGTTTCCCAGATGTGTGTCCATGTTCCTACCTGAATGTTGTCCAAGTAGCAGATGAAAATAAATGAAAGAGTAACTGCAAAATGGAGTCAATTATAAGATGAAAATCATGTTTTTCCAACAAGAATGACTTGCTTTTTTTTTTTTTTTGGGGGGGAGGCAACCCATAAAAAGGTTTTTTAATAAAGAAGGGACTATGATGAAATTTAGGCTTATATATATATGTTTTTCAGATAAATGTCGTATTTCTTATTCATATAGTCAATTGCCTCATTCACATTACTTGTACATTGAGACCATAAAGAAAGTCAATCCAAGTAGGCTTATGAATATGAGTAGATTTCCTAGTTTGAGTGATTTTTGAATTTGGATAAGTTTCCTAATTTTTTTTTCCTGTCATGGATATATGTAAAAGATAAAACTCTACCCCGTTATTACACAGTAGAGCAAATAAAAAGCATGTCAGGAATCTCCTTTGCAAGTTTCTTAGTGAGTTTTTTAGACATTCTAAGATAACACTAGTGGTTTTCTTTAATCTAGAACTAGAAAACAGTTGAAAAAATGTGAACTTTGCATTCTCCAGAATCATAGTGGATTTCTTGGTAGTTGGCTCTCCTTTTGGAGTCCACCGACATTTGTGAGTTTCACTTTATTTCATCATAATTTTAAGACTTAATCAATTCATACTGAAGGTTTAATATCTATTTATTCTATGGCTTTTCTAACTTGGTCATTTCTATTGCGAGTTGGCGAATATTTCAGGGATCCTTGTTTCTCACATGGCATGCCCACGTGAGCTTAGGGAAACAAAATATAATCAACGACATGTGATCCCTACGCACGAAATGCGAGGGTTTAGGGGCAGCGCTCCCGACACGGAGGTCCCGTTGGCCAGTCAGTAGGTGAGGATTCCGCTCCTCGGTGAGCGGACGGCTGCCCCGCTCGCCAGTGAGCGGGCGGGGGCGTGGAGGCAGGGCCCCCGAGACAATATCGGTTTTAGGCTTTTATTTAAGTTGGTCCATTACTTGTGGGGCCCATTTTGAGCTATATATATTGTTTTTTTCATTTATTGTAACCGTGCGACAGAAAACCTAACAATGCAGACTGCAGGACGTAGCCCTTTTTCTGGGTGAACCTGGATAAATCGCATTATTCGTTTTTCTTATCTCTGCCATTCTTCCGATTCGATCAGATAAATCTCATCAATTTCTTCCATGTCCTCCAAACATGCCCTAATTGGGGGGTGACGAATTTTGTACACTGTCCCCTTGCAAATTTAACTTGGCTCTTTCCAGCTTAGATGGATGCCCATTTTTAACTTGGCTTTTTCTAACTTGATCATTTTTAATGCACATTCGGATATAGATCGGGACATAGTTCATTTGTTAGAGTCCACTTCACCAAAGAGTCATTGCTCCTGCCTTTTTCTCTTTCCCTCGTTTTAATATTCATCAGTCGCCTTCCTTACCCAAAAAAAAAAAATATTCATCAGTCGCCTTTCTTCCGGTGCTGCATATATGACTGAAGTTTAATTTACTTACTAGAAGAATTTTGCATCACATCAATGCCATTGTAGCAACGTCGTTAACCACCACATCGATAATGTTTGTTTTGTACACTCCACGGTGGCATTAAAGAACAGAAATGGATCCTCGAATTCAAGCCACAATAAGGAATTTTAAGTTAAAAAACCCTCCACCACAAGTTTTCAAAGTAATCTGCTGTAAAGTAGAGAGAGAGAGAGAGAGAGAGAGAGAGAGAGAGAGAGAGAGATTTGTTTATAGATCCACAACGAAAACTCCTTCGAAGAGAAGACCGCCGCACAGAAACATGACTTAAGACGCTAGGAAGACCTCACTCTAGGACACATGTATAATGTGCAAATCACAACACATAAACATCACCAAATACAACCTTATCTACATACAACACGGGACTTGACCATACTCAATAACTCACAAGTACAAATTACAACACAAACATCTCTGACTCGATGATTACTTGATTTGGCCTCCTCTCATCTCCCGTGGATCCACACTCAGGCACCACTTTCAGGCTTCCAACGACTTCAAAAAGCGAGACACGTTATAATATTGTTTATGAGTACCATATACGTGTTCTAATAACGCAAAAACTAAGTATAATCAAAATACGTGATAAATAGTCAAATAGCTATTTTTGTTTGACAGTAAAAAATAAGACCTTGGGTCGTTTTGCATAGCCGGTAGGTCGTGTTGCATTTCCTCAATCTCTTTCTGGAAATTCTGTAAATGAAAAGGAACAATCCAAATTTGAAACAAGATTTTGCATGATGTCAATTTTTCTTCCCGCATTTGGAAAACCTAATATAATCAGTCTTTTACCTGAAACCTGATGTTTGACGGCATACCATTTTTATGCGAATAGCGTGACATGCACAAATAGGAAATAACATAAGTCAAGGTTAGATTCTCTAGAGATGCACATATACCACATATCATAACATGATAAGTAAAAATGGAAGGTGTGATAGGATGTTAACCAAATTATTTGTGAAGAGACAATTACCATTCAAGCGTTGAAACTAATGCCTTCTGAATGTACATCTTGATGAGCTTGTCTTGCTCATCCTACGTGACAACATAGATCATTTAAACGAAACTTATATAAGAAAATCAGATTACTTATATCTTCTCACACTTAAAAAGAAAACACCGTCAAAAAGTACAATGTGAAAATTTTAAATGTATGGTTTTTTATATTATAGCCACACCACCTCTTCCATATCAGATAACTCTGCATCATCCCTGCATGTCAAGCAAGAATAGTCAAAAAGCATTAATGATGGTCATCACATAATGAAGCTAAGATTTTTTTTTTTTTTTTTTGGCCAATGATGATGGAGCCAAGATAGCCAGAACCTTTCTAAAAGCCACCTTTCTCTTCTCAAGGTTATTACTACTTCAATTTTATCTTTTTTTTTATGTTGTTCTTCATGCTTTTACTTCTCTAGTTTTCGATCTGCACTCATACATTCAACATTAACACTGAGGAGAAAAGAGCTTGTAGCTATTATCTTAAAAGAAAAAAAAAAATTTCCGACATGATTAATTCCATTTCAAAAATGTTGAATTGACAAGAAATAGGGTTAATCCTAAGAGAGAAAAGTCAGATCTTAATAACTATTCGAAGTGCTCAAGGAATAAGAACCAATCACTTAGAATTGTTTTATTTTTATTTTTATTTTTATTTTTATTTTGTGTAATGCAGCTTTACTCTTCTTTTCTTTATTATTGAGAGGAATTCCCCTGTAAGACCCTATAAATAAATTGAAACCTCAATTCATACTGGAACTGTGATTATTGAACAGAACTTCAAACTAAGTCCAAAGATTCCCTGAGTAAGAACCATTGGATCATCACTTATTCAATGAACAGATATAATGACTAATCCAAAGCAAGTTTTGTGCTTGGACGGGGGAAATTTTTAGAAAAGAAATAAAAATATTTTGAAAACAAATATATTAATCACTTTTGGAGGTGCTCAAGGAATAAGAACCTGTCACTTAGAATTGGTTGTGGGGCACTAATTGAGCTAGCATCAGAAGGGTCAACAAGAGATACGTCGGTGTCACGAGGGATGGTGGTTCGGAAAGCCCTAATTCTCCTCATATGATGTTTTCTAAGCCTCGCAGCAGCTAGTCTCATCTTCTCCTTTACAGAGGCCTTCCTCCTAGCCATGGACGATCACGATTCTATAGACTCAAGAGGGACAAGAAAAGTGTGGAGGGGGGCTTTTTGCCTTGTGAAGTGAGATCAAATGGAGAAAATGGTTGGGTACTTATAGCGGAGAAGTGAGCTTCGGTTGTGTTTACATGTGGCATGACCAACTTCTCTAAATTGCATTTTGGCCTCGTGCAATTCATCATACCATCAAAAGGTATGGATTAGATGGCCTCATGGCGTAAGGGCAGGATGGGAATAACACAAAAGAAAAGTAAAAGTAGGAAAGTTTTCACTAAACTCCACTGAAAAGCAATTTTTAAGTCTGAATTATCCCCATATTCTCTCTACCCACTTGAATTAAAATGCTAATGAGTATCATTTTATAGAGCTGGCTAAGAAAACACAAATAGTTTAGTCATTAAATTAAAAGAAACCCCATGGACTCATGGTTATCAAACCTTGACTGACTTGGAGGAGAATCGATCGGATAAGCTTTTTAATTTCATTTTGTTGTTATATCTAGATGCATCTCTACACGTTGTAATCCCTCTTGTAAAATAGCATTGCTTTAAATTTTCTAATTTATCTTAGACCAATCCCCCATAATTTGAAACCATATATGCTCATGTAGCAACAGTGTATCGATCTCGATAGTTTTTTTTTTTTTTTTTTTGGTAAGGTCGATAGTTTTTATTTCCATGATTTCCAAATTGGAACCAGAAAACCCTTTCGACATTCTTAACATGGTGAATGCAAATAATGGAAATCCATGCGTTCCAAGAAGTTCTAAAAGATGGGCGTATGGAGAATAATATCTGACATTGGGAAATCAAATGCAGTTATTTTGATCGGTGACGAACATAAGATGACATAACTAACGCTGTGCAAATTTTCACTATGTTACTACTTCTGATTCTTATTGCTAAGCATAAAGTCACATAAATTGGAGCATGCATCCAATAAGAGAAATCATTTGGTACAAGCTTCTCTCTCAGTTTTGTTGATTAACTAGTTCGTGGTCAAGTCAAAAGGCACGATGTTATTTAAGCTACATATATTTGTTTTCTAGGAAGAGTACACGGAGAAAGGAATTATGGGACTAAATTACCCTTGACAAGAACCCCAATCTAGTTAAATTTCAGAAAAGGCCCTGCCAAAATTGAAAAAAAAAAAAGAACTTCACAATATTTTACTCCCGACTCCTTCAAATATCCTTTATTGAAAAAAAAAAAAAAAGCACGACCGTTACATTTTTTTGCATGCAGATAAGGACAAATATCTGGTTTGAAAAATGGAAAACGCCTTTTCCTATTTTCCTCCATTTTTTTGGGGCCTTCTTAAAAATATTCCTTGGCTACTTTAACAAATGTTTTACCAAGTGTCCATGTTCCTACCTGAATGTTTGTCCAAGTGGCATACGAAAATAAAAGAAAGAGCAACCGCAACATGGAGTCAAATTATAAATTGAAATTGATGTTTCTGCCAATAAGAGTGACTTAATTAAAATTTAAGTTGTAACAAGACAACCTATGGAATGGATTTTTTTATTAATCACAGACTAAGGTGCAAATTAGGCTCGTACATACTTTCTACAGATAGGTATCTTATTTTCTATTCATTTAGCCAGTTGGCTCGTTCATTACTCATCCATTAAGCTCGTAAAGGAAAGCTGATCCAAGTAAGCTTTCTAGTGTGAGTGAATTTCCTAATTTTATTGGTTTCCTAGTTTGAGTAAGTTTCCAAAAAAGAGTTTCCTATTTTGCATATATGTAAAAGATGAAATTCTACTCAGTTTACTACACACTAGAGCGTATAAAAGGAGTGTCAGAATTTTCCTTTGTGAGTTGTCCAAGTGAGTTTTCTATGAGAGGTTCTAATCCAACGCTTGTGGGTTTTGCTTTAATTTAAAACTGTGAAACACTGGAACAATTGTAAAGTCTATATTGTCCAGATTAATAGTGTATTTCTTGAAAATTGGCTATCCTTTTGGAGTAGGTACCGACACTTAGAGTAGAATTGTAAATCTATGTATTCTTATCATTTCATGATGGTTTTTCTTCGGTAATTTAGTCCTCTCGTGTTAGAATTACATAGCAAGTTTCATTAGCTTCCACCTTATTTCACAACATTTGATTAATACATTGTAAGCTAATCCCGTAATAATTGGTGAAACATACTTTTAATTACATATACACACCATGAAAAAGGCATACATGATTTCTACGTCTTCATGCAATAAAAATAGGCATACTTGATCATGAGTGGGAAATTTTACTAATATACGTAAAATTATTTTGCAATACGACAAACTCTATTTCTTTTTTTTTTTTTTTGTATCGAAGGTGTCCGAGCCAGCGTCCGTACGGATCGCGCACCTCGACTAATCCTCCGGAAGGGCTAGCGCAGCATCCCACTGCCACGACCCTTCGCTTAAATCAACAAACTCTATTTCTTTGTCAGCATTGATACCACTAATTTGCTTAAATAACGAATTTAACCCCATTATACTTTTACAACTAGATGATTTCAACGACTATGATTCTTTTCCATACAATTTGGAGATTGTACGTACACCTTATTCTAATAAACATCAATCCCAAGAGCTCAATGTTAGTACGCTACTCCTTAATTCAGATGTCCTTTTGTACCAACATATTTTAACTTGAATGTCCAACTTCATCCCTAGTCTATTTCTCCAAATCGAACCATGAAATCTGCTATCAGGCTCGTGTTACTATACCACGACCCCCACCTACTCAAAAACCGCATCAATCATCAGATTCTTTCTTTAAGATGTTCACTAAATGATGATACATATTGTGAGTGGACCACCAATCCACTATCGGTTTTGATAGTATTTATTGTGAGTGCGCAATAAAAGCTCGATACCTTCTCACATGTATCTCAATAAAAAAAATTTTAAAAAAAATAACTGCGATTCTAGTCACACTGTTTCCCTAGGACCCAATAGTTATTTATTAATATAATCCCAACAGAAGCGTTAATGATAATCAAGTGGCATTTGAAAGGCTAGAAATGCCTTTTACTTATAGAGCAACTCACACTCCCATTTTTCCCACGTGGGACGAGGGAAAGACACTATTTTGTTAGTTTTACAAAAAATAAAAAATAAAAATCATACTGACATCCTCATCAAATGCTGTCTTGTTTGCACCATCGAGGCCGAATACTCCTCCGTGACTATTTTCCTGATGTTGTGAATCATTAGGTGGATCATATGCCTCACGAGAAGCAAAACCCATCAAGCCAACCCACACGAGGATTCAGAATCCTATTATCTCGTAGATCGAATTCTTATTCATGAGAGGGCATGAAGATTTGTTTATTGATAGACAATAGGCGAGCGCTATGGACGTGATAGCGATCCACATGATCACCACAAGAATCCACATGAAAAAAAAAAACAAAACAAAACAAAACATACGCCTCAAAGGAGGCCATTGTTGGAATAAAGATCGTGAATTTGATTATCGTCGTGACTTATAAACAGTTTTTAGTCATTAGGACAGAGTGAGCTCCATCCAGGGCGCGAAATTTTTCCAATGTGAGCTCGTTGGGATCAATTAAAAAAGGGTCTCTTTATATTAACATACAACAAGCCTCCGCAAAGTTTGGTCACATTGAAATGCATCTCTAGTTTACACAGGATAATGACTCCTTATTAATAAGATAGGTCGAGAAGGGAAAGGCTTCCAAACCATATATAGTACCATCTTAAATATCAATTAAAGGGCGAACCTCACAAAGTCAATAATCGTAAATCGAGTTGTGTTCACCTGACTATGAACAACCACCCCATTAGCCTAAATGAGGTAAATAAAGGACGAGAAACTTCATCAAATATCATAAAACCTCCCAACTCTGCTAAGGAGCATGTTCTTCTATAGGCCACGTTGAACCCAAATGCAAATGCATCTCATGTGACTCCAAAGAATTTAAGCATATAGATCCTATTTATATAGGATCTATATGCTTAAATTCTTTGGAGTCACATGAGATGCATTTGCATTTGGGTTCAACGTGGCCTATAGAGAACATGCTCCTTAGGCAGAGTTGGGAGGTTTTATGATATTTGATGAAGTTTCTCGTCCTTTATTTACCTCATTTTAGGCTAATGGGGTGGTTGTTCATAGTCAGGTTGAACACAACTCGATTTACGATTATTGACTTTGTGAGGTTCGCCCTTTTAATTGATATTTAAGATGGTACTATATATGGTTTGGAAGCCTTTCCCTTCTCGACCTATCTTATTAATAAGGAGTCATTATCCTGTGTAAACTAGAGATGCATTTCAATGTGACCAAACTTTGCGGAGGCTTGTTGTATGTTAATATAAAGAGACCCTTTTTTAATTGATCCCAACGAGCTCACATTGGAAAAATTTCGCGCCCTGGATGGAGCTCACTCTGTCCTAATGACTAAAAACTGTTTATAAGTCACGACGATAATCCAAATTCACGATCTTTATTCCCAACAATGGCCTCCTTTGAGGCGTATGTTTTGTTTTGTTTTGTTTTTTTTTTTTCATGTGGATTCTTGTGGTGATCATGTGGATCGCTATCACGTCCATAGCGCTCGCCTATTGTCTCTCAATAACAAATCTTCATGCCCTCTCATGAATAAGAATTCGATCTACGAGATAATAGATTCTGAATCCTCGTGTGGGTTGGCTTGATGGGTTTTGCTTCTCGTGAGGCATATGATCCACCTAATGATTCACAACATCAGGAAAATAGTCACGGAGGAGTATTCGGCCTCGATGGTGCAACAAGACAGCATTTGATGAGGATGTCAGTATTGATTTTTATTTTTTATTTTTTGTAAAACTAACAAATAGTGTCTTTCCCTCGTCCCACGTGGGAAAAATGGGAGTGTGAGTTGCTCTATAAGTAAAAGGCATTTCTAGCCTTTCAAATGCCACTTGATTATCATTAACGCTTCTGTTTGGATTATATTAATAAATTAACTATTGGGTCCTAGGGAAACAGTGTGACTAGAATCGCAGTTATTTTTTTTAAAATTTTTTTATTGAGATACATGTGAGAAGGTATCGAGCTTTATTGCGCACTCACAATAAATACTATCAAAACCGATAGTGGATTGGTGGTCCACTCACAATATGTATCATCATTTAGTGAACATCTTAAAGAAAGAATCTGATGATTGATGCGGTTTTTGAGTAGGTGGGGGTCGTGGTATAGTAACACGAGCCTGATAGCAGATTTCATGGTTCGATTTGGAGAAATAGACTAGGGATGAAGTTGGACATTCAAGTTAAAATATGTTGGTACAAAAGGACATCTGAATTAAGGAGTAGCGTACCTAACATTGAGCTCTTGGGATTGATGTTTATTAGAATAAGGTGTACGTACAATCTCCAAATTGTATGGAAAAGAATCATAGTCGTTGAATCATCTAGTTGTAAAAGTATAATGGGGTTAAATTCGTTATTTAAGCAAATTAGTGGTATAATGCTGACAAAGAAATAGAGTTTGTTGATTTAAGCGAAGGGTCGTGGCAGGGGATGCTGCGCTAGCCCTTCCGGAGGATTAGTCGAGGTGCGCGATCCGTACGGACGCTGGCTCGGACACCTTCGATACAAAAAAAAAAAAGAAATAGAGTTTGTCGTATTGCAAAATAATTTTACGTATATTAGTAAAATTTCCCACTCATGATCAAGTATGCCTATTTTTATTGCATGAAGACGTAGAAATCATGTATGCCTTTTTCATGGTGTTGTATATGTAATTAAAAGTATGTTTCACCAATTATTACGGGATTAGCTTACAATGTATTAATCAAATGTTGTGAAATAAGGTGGAAGCTAATGAAACTTGCTATGTAATTCTAACACGAGAGGACTAAATTACCGAAGAAACCATCATGAAATGATAAGAATACATAGATTTACAATTCTACTCTAAGTGTCGGTACCTACTCCAAAAGGATAGCCAATTTTCAAGAAATACACTATTAATCTGGACAATATAGACTTTACAATTGTTCCAGTGTTTCACAGTTTTAAATTAAAGCAAAACCCACAAGCGTTGGATTAGAACCTCTCATAGAAAACTCACTTGGACACTCACAAAGGAAAATTCTGACACTCCTTTTATACGCTCTAGTGTGTAGTAACTGAGTAGAATTTCATCTTTTACATATATGCAAAATAGGAAACTCTTTTTTGGAAACTTACTCAAACTAGGAAACCAATAAAATTAGGAAATTCACTCACACTAGAAAGCTTACTTGGATCAGCTTTCCTTTACGAGCTTAATGGATGAGTAATGAACGAGCCAACTGGCTAAATGAATAGAAAATAAGATACCTATCTGTAGAAAGTATGTACGAGCCTAATTTGCACCTTAGTCTGTGATTAATAAAAAAATCCATTCCATAGGTTGTCTTGTTACAACTTAAATTTTAATTAAGTCACTCTTATTGGCAGAAACATCAATTTCAATTTATAATTTGACTCCATGTTGCGGTTGCTCTTTCTTTTATTTTCGTATGCCACTTGGACAACATTCAGGTAGGAACATGGACACTTGGTAAAACATTTGTTAAAGTAGCCAAGGAATATTTTTAAGAAGGCCCAAAAAATGGAGGAAAATAGGAAAGGCGTTTTCCATTTTTTCAAACCAGATATTTGTCCTTATCTGCATGCAAAAAAATGTAACGGTCGTGCTTTTTTTTTTTTTTTTCAATAAAGGATATTTGAAGGAGTCGGGAGTAAATATTGTGAAGTTCTTTTTTTTTTTTTCAATTTTGGCAGGGCCTTTTTCTGAAATTTAACTAGATTGGGGTTCTTGTCAAGGGTAATTTAGTCCCATAATTCCTTTCTCCGTGTACTCTTCCTAGAAAACAAATATATGTAGCTTAAATAACATCGTGCCTTTTGACTTGACCACGAACTAGTTAATCAACAAAACTGAGAGAGAAGCTTGTACCAAATGATTTCTCTTATTGGATGCATGCTCCAATTTATGTGACTTTATGCTTAGCAATAAGAATCAGAAGTAGTAACATAGTGAAAATTTGCACAGCGTTAGTTATGTCATCTTATGTTCGTCACCCGATCAAATAACTGCATTTGATTTCCCAATGTCAGATATTATTCTCCATACGCCCATCTTTTAGAACTTCTTGGAACGCATGGATTTCCATTATTTGCATTCACCATGTTAAGAATGTCGAAAGGGTTTTCTTGGTTCCAATTTTGGAAATCATGGAAATAAACTATCGACCTTACCCAAAAAAAAAAAAAAAACTATCGAGATCGATACACTGTTGCTACATGAGCATATATGGTTTTCAAATTATGGGGGATTGGTCTAAGATAAATTAGAAAATTTAAAGCAATGCTATTTTACAAGAGGATTACAACGTGTAGAGATGCATCTAGATATAACAACAAAATGAAATTAAAAAGCTTATCCGATCGATTCTCCTCCAAGTCAGTCAAGGTTTGATAACCATGAGTCCATGGGGTTTCTTTTAATTTAATGACTAAACTATTTGTGTTTTCTTAGCCAGCTCTATAAAATGATACTCATTAGCATTTTAATTCAAGTGGGTAGAGAGAATATGGGGATAATTCAGACTTAAAAATTGCTTTTCAGTGGAGTTTAGTGAAAACTTTCCTACTTTTACTTTTCTTTTGTGTTATTCCCATCCTGCCCTTACGCCATGAGGCCATCTAATCCATACCTTTTGATGGTATGATGAATTGCACGAGGCCAAATGCAATTTAGAGAAGTTGGTCATGCCACATGTAAACACAACCGAAGCTCACTTCTCCGCTATAAGTACCCAACCATTTTCTCCATTTGATCTCACTTCACAAGGCAAAAAGCCCCCTCCACACTTTTCTTGTCCCTCTTGAGTCTATAGAATCGTGATCGTCCATGGCTAGGAGGAAGGCCTCTGTAAAGGAGAAGATGAGACTAGCTGCTGCGAGGCTTAGAAAACATCATATGAGGAGAATTAGGGCTTTCCGAACCACCATCCCTCGTGACACCGACGTATCTCTTGTTGACCCTTCTGATGCTAGCTCAATTAGTGCCCCACAACCAATTCTAAGTGACAGGTTCTTATTCCTTGAGCACCTCCAAAGTGATTAATATATTTGTTTTCAAAATATTTTTATTTCTTTTCTAAAAATTTCCCCCGTCCAAGCACAAAACTTGCTTTGGATTAGTCATTATATCTGTTCATTGAATAAGTGATGATCCAATGGTTCTTACTCAGGGAATCTTTGGACTTAGTTTGAAGTTCTGTTCAATAATCACAGTTCCAGTATGAATTTGAGGTTTCAATTTATTTATAGGGTCTTACAGGGGAATTCCTCTCAATAATAAAGAAAAGAAGAGTAAAGCTGCATTACACAAAATAAAAATAAAAATAAAATAAAATAAAACAATTCTAAGTGATTGGTTCTTATTCCTTGAGCACTTCGAATAGTTATTAAGATCTGACTTTTCTCTCTTAGGATTAACCCTATTTCTTGTCAATTTCAACATTTTTGAAATGGAATTAATCATGTCGGAAATTTTTTTTTTCTTTTAAGATAATAGCTACAAGCTCTTTTCTCCTCAGTGTTAATGTTGAATGTATGAGTGCAGATCGAAAACTAGAGAAGTAAAAGCATGAAGAACAACATAAAAAAAAAGATAAAATTGAAGTAGTAATAACCTTGAGAAGAGAAAGGTGGCTTTTAGAAAGGTTCTGGCTATCTTGGCTCCATCATCATTGGCCAAAAAAAAAAAAAAAATCTTAGCTTCATTATGTGATGACCATCATTAATGCTTTTTGACTATTTCTTGCTTGACATGCAGGGATGATGCAGAGTTATCTGATATGGAAGAGGTGGTGTGGCTATAATATAAAAAACCATACATTTAAAATTTTCACATTGTACTTTTTGACGGTGTTTTCTTTTAAGTGTGAGAAGATATAAGTAATCTGATTTTCTTATATAAGTTTCGTTTAAATGATCTATGTTGTCACGTAGGATGAGCAAGACAAGCTCATCAAGATGTACATTCAGAAGGCATTAGTTTCAACGCTTGAATGGTAATTGTCTCTTCACAAATAATTTGGTTAACATCCTATCACACCTTCCATTTTTACTTATCATGTTATGATATGTGGTATATGTGCATCTCTAGAGAATCTAACCTTGACTTATGTTATTTCCTATTTGTGCATGTCACGCTATTCGCATAAAAATGGTATGCCGTCAAACATCAGGTTTCAGGTAAAAGACTGATTATATTAGGTTTTCCCAAATGCGGGAAGAAAAATTGACATCATGCAAAATCTTGTTTCAAATTTGGATTGTTCCTTTTCATTTACAGAATTTCCAGAAAGAGATTGAGGAAATGCAACACGACCTACCGCTATGCAAAACGACCCAAGGTCTTATTTTTTACTGCTCAAACAAAAATAGCTATTTGACTATTTATCACGTATTTTGATTATACTTAGTTTTTGCGTTATTAGAACACGTATATGGTACTCATAAACAATATTATAACGTGTCTCGCTTTTTGAAGTCGTTGGAAGCCTGAAAGTGGTGCCTGAGTGTGGATCCACGGGAGATGAGAGGAGGCCAAATCAAGTAATCATCGAGTCAGAGATGTTTGTGTTTGTAATTTGTACTTGTGAGTTATTGAGTATGGTCAAGTCCCGTGTTGTATGTAGATAAGGTTGTATTTTGTGATGTTTATGTGTTGTGATTTGCACATTATACATGTGTCCTAGAGTGAGGTCTTCCTAGCGTCTTAAGTCATGTTTCTGTGCGGCGGTCTTCTCTTCGAAGGAGTTTTCGTTGTGGATCTATAAACAACTCTCTCTCTCTCTCTCTCTCTCTCTCTCTCTCTCTCTCTCTCTACTTTACAGCAGATTACTTTGAAAACTTGTGGTGGAGGGTTTTTTTTAACTTAAAATTCCTTATTGTGGCTTGAATTCGAGGATCCATTTCTGTTCTTTAATGCCACCGTGGAGTGTACAAAACAACATTATCGATGTGGTGGTTAACGACGTTGCTACAATGGCATTGATGTGATGCAAAATTCTTCTAGTAAGTAAATTAAACTTCAGTCATATATGCAGCACCGGAAGAAAGGCGACTGATGAATATTTTTTTTTTTTGGGTAAGGAAGGCGACTGATGAATATTAAAACGAGGGAAGAGAAAAAGGCAGGAGCAATGACTCTTTGGTGAAGTGGACTCTAACAAATGAACTATGTCCCGATCTATATCCGAATGTGCATTAAAAATGATCAAGTTAGAAAAAGCCAAGTTAAAAATGGGCATCCATCTAAGCTGGAAAGAGCCAAGTTAAATTTGCAAGGGGACAGTGTACAAATTCGTCACCCCCAATTAGGGCATGTTTGGAGGACATGGAAGAAATTGATGAGATTTATCTGATCGATCGGAAGAATGGCAGAGATAAGAAAAACGAATAATGCGATTTATCCAGGTTCACCCAGAAAAGGGCTACGTCCTGCAGTCTGCATTGTTAGGTTTTTCTGTCGCACGGTTACAATAAATAAAAAACAATATATATAGCTCAAAATGGGCCCCACAAGTATGGACCAACTTAAATAAAAGCCTAAAACCGATATTGTCTCGGGGGCCCTGCCTCCACGCCCCCGCCCGCTCACTGGCGAGCGGGCAGCCGTCCGCTCACCGAGGAGCGGAATCCTCACCTACTGACTGGCCAACGGACCTCCGTGTCGGGAGCGCTGCCCCTAAACCCTCGCATTTCGTGCGTAGGGATCACATGTCGTTGATTATATTTTGTTTCCCTAAGCTCACGTGGGCATGCCCGATGTGAGAAACAAGGATCCCTGAAATATTCGCCAACTCCAATAGAAATGACCAAGTTAGAAAAGCCATAGAATAAATAGATATTAAACCTTCAGTATGGAATTGATTAAGTTCTTAAAATTATGATGAAATAAAGTGAAACTCACAAATGTCGGTGGACTCCAAAGGAGAGCCAACTACCAAGAAATCCACTATGATTCTGGAGAATGCAAAGTTCACATTTTTTTCAACTGTTTTCTAGTTCTAGATTAAAGAAACCCACTAGTGTTATCTTAGAATGTCTAAAAAACTCACTAAGAAACTTGCAAAGGAGATTCCTGACATGCTTTTTATTTGCTCTACTGTGTAATAACGGGGTAGAGTTTTATCTTTTACATATATCCATGACAGGAAAAAAAAATTAGGAACTTATCCAAATTCAAAAATCACTCAAACTAGGAAATCTACTCATATTCATAAGCCTACTTGGATTGACTTTCTTTATGGTCTCAATGTACAGTAATGTGAATGAGGCAATTGACTATATGAATAAGAAATACGACATTTATCTGAAAAACATATATATATAAGCCTAAATTTCATCATAGTCCCTTCTTTATTAAAAAACCTTTTTATGGTTGCCTCCCCCCCAAAAAAAAAAAAAAGCAAGTCATTCTTGTTGAAAAAACATGATTTTCATCTTATAATTGACTCCATTTTGCAGTTACTCTTTCATTTATTTTCATCTGCTACTTGGACAACATTCAGGTAGGAACATGACACCTGGTAAAACATCTGGGAAACTGTCAAAGAAACTTTTTAGAAGGCCCTGAAATAGGGAGGAAAACAGGAGAAGTCGTTTTCAAATTTTCAAAATTGATATTTGTCCTTATTTGCATGTCGAAAATTTGAGGTTTGTTTTTTCGGTGGAGCCCTTTCTGAAATTTAACGAGATTGAACTTTTTGTGAAGGATAATTTGGTACTAACCAAATTTAAGGCTGCGGACAATCATCAAGATGTGTCTTTTGGCAGGTCTTATTTATACGCAAATTTGTACTATTCTATACTCCAAAATGCAAAAAATGTGAGTCATATAGTGCATGTATTTCCTTTCTCCGTACTCCATATAAAAAATAAAAAACATATATGTACAACTTAAATAATATTGTGCTTTTTGATGTGACCTCCAGCTGGTTAATTAAGAAGATTAAGAGAGAAGCTTCTTTGTCATTAGCAATAAGAATCAAAAGAAGAGATAAGGTGAAATTGCATAGCGCATTATGTACGTCATCTTACGTTGGTCATGCGATAAAAAAAAGGCAAATGTCATTCGCAATAATACCTAACATTACTCTACATGTGTCTATCTTTTGGCACTTCTCAAAACGCATAAATTTCCATTCTTTGCACTTACAATCTTCAGAATGCCGAAATTGCTTTTCCGATTCCAAATTTGAAAATCATGGAAGTGAACTATCGAGATCGATGTAATGCCGTGACGTGACCATATGGGGTTTTCGAATTAGGGGGAACTTGTCTCAAATAAATAGGAAAGTAAAAGCAAGACTATTTCCTGAAAGGGAGTTAAAACATGTAGATGCCTTTAGATCTAAAATCAAAATGAAATAGCTGATTCGCTTGATTCTATTCAAAGTCAATCTAGTTTGCATAACCATAAGTCCATGAGGTTTGTTTTGGTTTAGTGCGCACAATGTTTATCTTCTCTTAGCTAGCTCCATAAAATTATCCTCATCAACATTTTAATTCAAGTGGGTGGAGAGAATATCGGGAAAATTCGGACTTAAATTGTGAAAAAATTCTTAATCTATTGCACTTTTACTAATTCATCAGAACCTTTTAATTTTTTCAATTTAGTCATAAACATTTTAATTTGTGCCAATTCGATTCTAAACCCTTTTTTTTTGTGCCGATTTGGTTCTAAACTTTTTGCGTTTGTACCAACTTTGGCTGGTTGACGCTGAGGTGGATATCAATCAATGCCGACATGGATAATTTTTAATAATATTTTATTTTTTTAGAAATTATATATATTTCATTTATTTTTCTTTTTCTTTTCTTTTCTTTTCTTTTTCTTCATCCATTTCCACTAAACTAGTGTTAGCTGCATCAAATGAAGAAGCTCAAGAATGTGGAGGAAGAAGATAACACCGCTGCCGCCGCACCCCACAACCAACCCAACCCCTTTCAAGAGTTCTCCTTTCACGTGTATGATATTCCCGAATCCCTCAAATGCATCCTACGCAACAATCAAGAAACAATCCTCTACCCAGTAACTCATTGACTATTTTTCATTTCTGCTCATGCTAATTAATAGTATTTTCTTTTTCTTTTTTCACCTTAATCTGGAGAGCAA